>JAVIWC010000926.1:0-22753 GCA_031894815.1 Creontiades dilutus
TTTTCATCAAAATTTCTCAAAAATTATCTCTGTTTAATCCCTTTCAAACCTACTCTCCAAGGGGTTTTTCGGGGTGCTGAACACGAATCTGAAGTCCGTTTTTCGATAAAACGCTTCCTTCATGGTTATTTTCGCGATTTTTCATCAAAATTGCTCAAAAATTATCTCTGTTTAATCCCTTTCAAACCTACTCTCTAAGGGGTTTTTCGGGGTGCTGAACACGAATCTTAAGTCCGTTTTTCGATAAAACGCTTCCTTCATGGTTATTTTCGCGTTTTTTCATCAAAATTGCTCAAAAATTAACTCTGTTTAATCGCTTTCAAACCTACTCTCTAAGGGGTTTTTCGGGGTGCTGAACACGAATCTGAAGTCCGTTTTTCGATAAAACGCTTCCTTCATGGTTATTTTCGCGTTTTTTCATCAAAATTGCTCAAAAATTAACTCTGTTTAATCGCTTTCAAACCTACTCTCTAAGGGGTTTTTCGGGGTGCTGAACACGAATCTGAAGTCCGTTTTTCGATAAAACGCTTCCTTCATGGTTATTTTCGCGTTTTTTCATCAAAATTGCTCAAAAATTAACTCTGTTTAATCCTTTCAAACCTACTCTCTAAGGGGTTTTTCGGGGTGCTGAACACGAATCTGAAGTCCGTTTTTCGATAAAACGCTTCCTTCATGGTTATTTTCGCGTTTTTTCATCAAAATTGCTCAAAAATTAACTCTGTTTAATCCCTTTCAAACCTACTCTCTAAGGGGTTTTTCGGGGTGCTGAACACGAATCTGAAGTCCGTTTTTCGATAAAACGCTTCCTTCATGGTTATTTTCGCGTTTTTTCATCAAAATTGCTCAAAAATTAACTCTGTTTAATCGCTTTCAAACCTACTCTCTAAGGGGTTTTCGGGGTGCTGAACACGAATCTTAAGTCCGTTTTTCGATAAAACGCTTCCTTCATGGTTATTTTCGCGTTTTTTCATCAAAATTGCTCAAAAATTAACTCTGTTTAATCGCTTTCAAACCTACTCTCTAAGGGGTTTTTCGGGGTGCTGAACACGAATCTGAAGTCCGTTTTTCGATAAAACGCTTCCTTCATGGTTATTTTCGCGTTTTTTCATCAAAATTGCTCAAAAATTAACTCTGTTTAATCGCTTTCAAACCTACTCTCTAAGGGGTTTTTCGGGGTGCTGAACACGAATCTGAAGTCCGTTTTTCGATAAAACGCTTCCTTCATGGTTATTTTCGCGTTTTTTCATCAAAATTGCTCAAAAATTAACTCTGTTTAATCGCTTTCAAACCTACTCTCTAAGGGGTTTTTCGGGGTGCTGAACACGAATCTGAAGTCCGTTTTTCGATAAAACGCTTCCTTCATGGTTATTTTCGCGTTTTTTCATCAAAATTGCTCAAAAATTAACTCTGTTTAATCGCTTTCAAACCTACTCTCTAAGGGGTTTTTCGGGGTGCTGAACACGAATCTGAAGTCCGTTTTTCGATAAAACGCTTCCTTCATGGTTATTTTCGCGTTTTTTCATCAAAATTGCTCAAAAATTAACTCTGTTTAATCGCTTTCAAACCTACTCTCTAAGGGGTTTTTCGGGGTGCTGAACACGAATCTGAAGTCCGTTTTTCGATAAAACGCTTCCTTCATGGTTATTTTCGCGTTTTTTCATCAAAATTGCTCAAAAATTAACTCTGTTTAATCGCTTTCAAACCTACTCTCTAAGGGGTTTTTCGGGGTGCTGAACACGAATCTGAAGTCCGTTTTTCGATAAAACGCTTCCTTCATGGTTATTTTCGCGTTTTTTCATCAAAATTGCTCAAAAATTAACTCTGTTTAATCGCTTTCAAACCTACTCTCTAAGGGGTTTTTCGGGGTGCTGAACACGAATCTGAAGTCCGTTTTTCGATAAAACGCTTCCTTCATGGTTATTTTCGCGTTTTTTCATCAAAATTGCTCAAAAATTAACTCTGTTTAATCGCTTTCAAACCTACTCTCTAAGGGGTTTTTCGGGGTGCTGAACACGAATCTGAAGTCCGTTTTTCGATAAAACGCTTCCTTCATGGTTATTTTCGCGTTTTTTCATCAAAATTGCTCAAAAATTAACTCTGTTTAATCGCTTTCAAACCTACTCTCTAAGGGGTTTTTCGGGGTGCTGAACACGAATCTGAAGTCCGTTTTTCGATAAAACGCTTCCTTCATGGTTATTTTCGCGTTTTTTCATCAAAATTGCTCAAAAATTAACTCTGTTTAATCGCTTTCAAACCTACTCTCTAAGGGGTTTTTCGGGGTGCTGAACACGAATCTGAAGTCCGTTTTTCGATAAAACGCTTCCTTCATGGTTATTTTCGCGTTTTTTCATCAAAATTGCTCAAAAATTAACTCTGTTTAATCGCTTTCAAACCTACTCTCTAAGGGGTTTTTCGGGGTGCTGAACACGAATCTGAAGTCCGTTTTTCGATAAAACGCTTCCTTCATGGTTATTTTCGCGTTTTTTCATCAAAATTGCTCAAAAATTAACTCTGTTTAATCGCTTTCAAACCTACTCTCTAAGGGGTTTTTCGGGGTGCTGAACACGAATCTGAAGTCCGTTTTTCGATAAAACGCTTCCTTCATGGTTATTTTCGCGATTTTTCATCAAAATTGCTCAAAAATTAACTCTGTTTAATCGCTTTCAAACCTACTCTCTAAGGGGTTTTTCGGGGTGCTGAACACGAATCTGAAGTCCGTTTTTCGATAAAACGCTTCCTTCATGGTTATTTTCGCGTTTTTTCATCAAAATTGCTCAAAAATTAACTCTGTTTAATCGCTTTCAAACCTACTCTCTAAGGGGTTTTCGGGGTGCTGAACACGAATCTTAAGTCCGTTTTTCGATAAAACGCTTCCTTCATGGTTATTTTCGCGTTTTTTCATCAAAATTGCTCAAAAATTATCTCTGTTTAATCTCTTTCAAACCTACTCTCTAAGGGGTTTTTCGGGGTGCTGAACACGAATCTGAAGTCCGTTTTTCGATAAAACGCTTCCTTCATGGTTATTTTCGCGATTTTTCATCAAAATTGCTCAAAAATTATCTCTGTTTAATCGCTTTCAAACCTACTCTCTAAGGGTTTTTTCGGGGTGCTGAACACGAATCTGAAGTCCTTTTTTCGATAAAACGCTTCCTTCATGGTTATTTTCGCGTTTTTTCATCAAAATCGCTCAAAAATTAACTCTGTTTAATCGCTTTCAAACCTACTCTCTAAGGGGTTTTTCGGGGTGCTGAACACGAATCTTAAGTCCGTTTTTCGATAAAACGCTTCCTTCATGGTCATTTTCGCCATTTTTCATCAAAATTGCCCAAAAAATTATCTCCGTTTAATCCCTTTCAAACCTACTCTCTAACGGGTTTTTCGGGGTGTTGAACACGAATCTGAAGTCCGTTTTTCGATAAAACGCTTCCTTCATGGTTATTTTCGCGTTTTTTCATCAAAATTGCTCAAAAAATTATCTCTGTTTAATCCCTTTCAAACCTACTCTCTAAGGGGTTTTTCGGGGTGCTGAACACGAATCTGAAGTCCGTTTTTCGATAAAACGCTTCCTTCATGGTTATTTTCGCGTTTTTTCATCAAAATTGCTCAAAATTATCTCTGTTTAATCCCTTTCAAACCTACTCTCTAAGGGGTTTTTCGGGGTGCTGAACACGAATCTGAAGTCCGTTTTTCGATAAAACGCTTCCTTCATGGTTTTTTCGCGTTTTTTCATCAAAATTGCTCAAAAATTAACTCTGTTTAATCCCTTTCAAACCTACTCTCCAAGGGTTTTTTCGGGGTGCTGAACACGAATCTGAAGTCCGTTTTTCGATAAAACGCTTCCTTCATGGTTATTTTCGCGATTTTTCATCAAAATTGCTCAAAAATTATCTCTGTTTAATCCCTTTCAAACCTACTCTCTAAGGGGTTTTTCGGGGTGCTGAACACGAATCGAAGTCCGTTTTTCGATAAAACGCTTCCTTCATGGTTATTTTCGCGATTTTTTCATCAAAAATTATCTCTGTTTAATCCCTTTCAAACCTACTCTCTAAGGGGTTTTTCGGGGTGCTGAACACGAATCAGAAGTCCGTTTTTCGATAAAACGCTTCCTTCATGGTTATTTTCGCGTTTTTTCATCAAAATTGCTCAAAAATTATCTCTGTTTAATCGCTTTCAAACCTACTCTCTAAGGGGTTTTTCGGGGTGCTGAACACGAATCTGAAGTCCTTTTTTCGATAAAACGCTTCCTTCATGGTTATTTTCGCGTTTTTTCATCAAAATTGCTCAAAATTATCTCTGTTTAATCCCTTTCAAACCTACTCTCTAAGGGGTTTTTCGGGGTGCTGAACACGAATCTGAAGTCCGTTTTCGATAAAACGCTTCCTTCATGGTTATTTTCGCGATTTTTCATCAAAATTGCTCAAAAATTATCTCGTTTAATCCCTTTCAAACCTACTCTCTAAGGGGTTTTCGGGGTGCTGAACACGAATCTGAAGTCCGTTTTTCGATAAAACGCTTCCTTCATGGTTATTTTCGCGATTTTTCATCAAAATTGCTCAAAAATTATCTCTGTTTAATCCTTTCAAACCTACTCTCTAAGGGGTTTTTCGGGGTGCTGAACACGAATCTGAAGTCCGTTTTTCGATAAAACGCTTCCTTCATGGTTATTTTCGCGATTTTTCATCAAAATTGCTCAAAAATTATCTCTGTTTAATCCCTTTCAAAACTACTCTCTAAGGGGTTTATCGGGGTGCTGAACACGAATCTGAAGTCCGTTTTTCGATAAAACGCTTCCTTCATGGTTATTTTCGCGTTTTTTCATCAAAATTGCTCAAAAATTAACTCTGTTTAATCGCTTTCAAACCTACTCTCTAAGGGGTTTTTCGGGGTGCTGAACACGAATCTGAAGTCCGTTTTTCGATAAAACGCTTCCTTCATGGTTATTTTCGCGTTTTTTCATCAAAATTGCTCAAAAATTAACTCTGTTTAATCGCTTTCAAACCTACTCTCTAAGGGGTTTTTCGGGGTGCTGAACACGAATCTGAAGTCCGTTTTTCGATAAAACGCTTCCTTCATGGTTATTTTCGCGTTTTTTCATCAAAATTGCTCAAAAATTAACTCTGTTTAATCGCTTTCAAACCTACTCTCTAAGGGGTTTTCGGGGTGCTGAACACGAATCTGAAGTCCGTTTTTCGATAAAACGCTTCCTTCATGGTTATTTTCGCGTTTTTTCATCAAAATTGCTCAAAAATTAACTCTGTTTAATCGCTTTCAAACCTACTCTCTAAGGGGTTTTTCGGGGTGCTGAACACGAATCTGAAGTCCGTTTTTCGATAAAACGCTTCCTTCATGGTTATTTTCGCGTTTTTTCATCAAAATTGCTCAAAAATTAACTCTGTTTAATCGCTTTCAAACCTACTCTCTAAGGGGTTTTTCGGGGTGCTGAACACGAATCTGAAGTCCGTTTTTCGATAAAACGCTTCCTTCATGGTTATTTTCGCGTTTTTTCATCAAAATTGCTCAAAAATTAACTCTGTTTAATCGCTTTCAAACCTACTCTCTAAGGGGTTTTTCGGGGTGCTGAACACGAATCTGAAGTCCGTTTTTCGATAAAACGCTTCCTTCATGGTTATTTTCGCGTTTTTTCATCAAAATTGCTCAAAAGGGGTTTTTCGGGGTGCTGAACACGAATCTGAAGTCCGTTTTTCGATAAAACGCTTCCTTCATGGTTATTTTCGCGTTTTTTCATCAAAATTGCTCAAAAATTAACTCTGTTTAATCGCTTTCAAACCTACTCTCTAAGGGGTTTTTCGGGGTGCTGAACACGAATCTGAAGTCCGTTTTTCGATAAAACGCTTCCTTCATGGTTATTTTCGCGTTTTTTCATCAAAATTGCTCAAAAATTAACTCTGTTTAATCGCTTTCAAACCTACTCTCTAAGGGGTTTTTCGGGGTGCTGAACACGAATCTGAAGTCCGTTTTTCGATAAAACGCTTCCTTCATGGTTATTTTCGCGTTTTTTCATCAAAATTGCTCAAAAATTAACTCTGTTTAATCGCTTTCAAACCTACTCTCTAAGGGGTTTTTCGGGGTGCTGAACACGAATCTGAAGTCCGTTTTTCGATAAAACGCTTCCTTCATGGTTATTTTCGCGTTTTTTCATCAAAATTGCTCAAAAATAAACTCTGTTTAATCGCTTTCAAACCTACTCTCTAAGGGGTTTTTCGGGGTGCTGAACACGAATCTGAAGTCCGTTTTTCGATAAAACGCTTCCTTCATGGTTATTTTCGCGTTTTTTCATCAAAATTGCTCAAAAATTAACTCTGTTTAATCGCTTTCAAACCTACTCTCTAAGGGGTTTTTCGGGGTGCTGAACACGAATCTGAAGTCCGTTTTTCGATAAAACGCTTCCTTCATGGTTATTTTCGCGATTTTTCATCAAAATTGCTCAAAAATAAACTCTGTTTAATCGCTTTCAAACCTACTCTCTAAGGGGTTTTTCGGGGTGCTGAACACGAATCTGAAGTCCGTTTTTCGATAAAACGCTTCCTTCATGGTTATTTTCGCGTTTTTTCATCAAAATTGCTCAAAAATTAACTCTGTTTAATCGCTTTCAAACCTACTCTCTAAGGGGTTTTTCGGGGTGCTGAACACGAATCTGAAGTCCGTTTTTCGATAAAACGCTTCCTTCATGGTTATTTTCGCGTTTTTTCATCAAAATTGCTCAAAAATTAAACTCTGTTTAATCGCTTTCAAACCTACTCTCTAAGGGGTTTTTCGGGGTGCTGAACACGAATCTGAAGTCCGTTTTTCGATAAAACGCTTCCTTCATGGTTATTTTCGCGTTTTTTCATCAAAATTGCTCAAAAATTAACTCTGTTTAATCGCTTTCAAACCTACTCTCTAAGGGGTTTTTCGGGGTGCTGAACACGAATCTGAAGTCCGTTTTTCGATAAAACGCTTCCTTCATGGTTATTTTCGCGTTTTTTCATCAAAATTGCTCAAAAATTAACTCTGTTTAATCGCTTTCAAACCTACTCTCTAAGGGGTTTTTCGGGGTGCTGAACACGAATCTGAAGTCCGTTTTTCGATAAAACGCTTCCTTCATGGTTATTTTCGCGTTTTTTCATCAAAATTGCTCAAAAATTAACTCTGTTTAATCGCTTTCAAACCTACTCTCTAAGGGGTTTTTCGGGGTGCTGAACACGAATCTGAAGTCCGTTTTTCGATAAAACGCTTCCTTCATGGTTATTTTCGCGATTTTTCATCAAAATTGCTCAAAAATTAACTCTGTTTAATCGCTTTCAAACCTACTCTCTAAGGGGTTTTTCGGGGTGCTGAACACGAATCTGAAGTCCGTTTTTCGATAAAACGCTTCCTTCATGGTTATTTTCGCGTTTTTTCATCAAAATTGCTCAAAAAACTCTGTTTAATCGCTTTCAAACCTACTCTCTAAGGGGTTTTTCGGGGTGCTGAACACGAATCTGAAGTCCGTTTTTCGATAAAACGCTTCCTTCATGGTTATTTTCGCGTTTTTTCATCAAAATTGCTCAAAAATTAACTCTGTTTAATCGCTTTCAAACCTACTCTCTAAGGGGTTTTTCGGGGTGCTGAACACGAATCTGAAGTCCGTTTTTCGATAAAACGCTTCCTTCATGGTTATTTTCGCGTTTTTTCATCAAAATTGCTCAAAAATTAACTCTGTTTAATCGCTTTCAAACCTACTCTCTAAGGGGTTTTTCGGGGTGCTGAACACGAATCTGAAGTCCGTTTTTCGATAAAACGCTTCCTTCATGGTTATTTTCGCGTTTTTTCATCAAAATTGCTCAAAAATTAACTCTGTTTAATCGCTTTCAAACCTACTCTCTAAGGGGTTTTTCGGGGTGCTGAACACGAATCTGAAGTCCGTTTTTCGATAAAACGCTTCCTTCATGGTTATTTTCGCGTTTTTTCATCAAAATTGCTCAAAAATTAACTCTGTTTAATCGCTTTCAAACCTACTCTCTAAGGGGTTTTTCGGGGTGCTGAACACGAATCTGAAGTCCGTTTTTCGATAAAACGCTTCCTTCATGGTTATTTTCGCGTTTTTTCATCAAAATTGCTCAAAAATTAACTCTGTTTAATCGCTTTCAAACCTACTCTCTAAGGGGTTTTTCGGGGTGCTGAACACGAATCTGAAGTCCGTTTTTCGATAAAACGCTTCCTTCATGGTTATTTTCGCGTTTTTTCATCAAAATTGCTCAAAAATTAACTCTGTTTAATCGCTTTCAAACCTACTCTCTAAGGGGTTTTTCGGGGTGCTGAACACGAATCTGAAGTCCGTTTTTCGATAAAACGCTTCCTTCATGGTTATTTTCGCGTTTTTTCATCAAAATTGCTCAAAAATTAACTCTGTTTAATCGCTTTCAAACCTACTCTCTAAGGGGTTTTTCGGGGTGCTGAACACGAATCTGAAGTCCGTTTTTCGATAAAACGCTTCCTTCATGGTTATTTTCGCGTTTTTTCATCAAAATTGCTCAAAAATTAACTCTGTTTAATCGCTTTCAAACCTACTCTAAGGGGTTTTTCGGGGTGCTGAACACGAATCTGAAGTCCGTTTTTCGATAAAACGCTTCCTTCATGGTTATTTTCGCGTTTTTTCATCAAAATTGCTCAAAAATTAACTCTGTTTAATCGCTTTCAAACCTACTCTCTAAGGGGTTTTTCGGGGTGCTGAACACGAATCTGAAGTCCGTTTTTCGATAAAACGCTTCCTTCATGGTTATTTTCGCGTTTTTTCATCAAAATTGCTCAAAAATTAACTCTGTTTAATCGCTTTCAAACCTACTCTCTAAGGGGTTTTTCGGGGTGCTGAACACGAATCTGAAGTCCGTTTTTCGATAAAACGCTTCCTTCATGGTTATTTTCGCGTTTTTTCATCAAAATTGCTCAAAAATTAACTCTGTTTAATCGCTTTCAAACCTACTCTCTAAGGGGTTTTTCGGGGTGCTGAACACGAATCTGAAGTCCGTTTTTCGATAAAACGCTTCCTTCATGGTTATTTTCGCGTTTTTTCATCAAAATTGCTCAAAAATTAACTCTGTTTAATCGCTTTCAAACCTACTCTCTAAGGGGTTTTTCGGGGTGCTGAACACGAATCTGAAGTCCGTTTTTCGATAAAACGCTTCCTTCATGGTTATTTTCGCGTTTTTTCATCAAAATTGCTCAAAAATTAACTCTGTTTAATCGCTTTCAAACCTACTCTCTAAGGGGTTTTTCGGGGTGCTGAACACGAATCTGAAGTCCGTTTTTCGATAAAACGCTTCCTTCATGGTTATTTTCGCGTTTTTTCATCAAAATTGCTCAAAAATTAACTCTGTTTAATCGCTTTCAAACCTACTCTCTAAGGGGTTTTTCGGGGTGCTGAACACGAATCTGAAGTCCGTTTTTCGATAAAACGCTTCCTTCATGGTTATTTTCGCGATTTTTCATCAAAATTGCTCAAAAATTAACTCTGTTTAATCGCTTTCAAACCTACTCTCTAAGGGTTTTTCGGGGTGCTGAACACGAATCTGAAGTCCGTTTTTCGATAAAACGCTTCCTTCATGGTTATTTTCGCGTTTTTTCATCAAAATTGCTCAAAAATTAACTCTGTTTAATCGCTTTCAAACCTACTCTCTAAGGGGTTTTCGGGGTGCTGAACACGAATCTGAAGTCCGTTTTTCGATAAAACGCTTCCTTCATGGTTATTTTCGCGTTTTTTCATCAAAATTGCTCAAAAATTAACTCTGTTTAATCGCTTTCAAACCTACTCTCTAAGGGGTTTTTCGGGGTGCTGAACACGAATCTGAAGTCCGTTTTTCGATAAAACGCTTCCTTCATGGTTATTTTCGCGTTTTTTCATCAAAATTGCTCAAAAATTAACTCTGTTTAATCGCTTTCAAACCTACTCTCTAAGGGGTTTTTCGGGGTGCTGAACACGAATCTGAAGTCCGTTTTTCGATAAAACGCTTCCTTCATGGTTATTTTCGCGATTTTTCATCAAAATTGCTCAAAAATTAACTCTGTTTAATCGCTTTCAAACCTACTCTCTAAGGGGTTTTTCGGGGTGCTGAACACGAATCTGAAGTCCGTTTTTCGATAAAACGCTTCCTTCATGGTTATTTTCGCGATTTTTCATCAAAATTGCTCAAAAATTAACTCTGTTTAATCGCTTTCAAACCTACTCTCTAAGGGGTTTTTCGGGGTGCTGAACACGAATCTGAAGTCCGTTTTTCGATAAAACGCTTCCTTCATGGTTATTTTCGCGATTTTTCATCAAAATTGCTCAAAAATTACTCTGTTTAATCGCTTTCAAACCTACTCTCTAAGGGGTTTTTCGGGGTGCTGAACACGAATCTGAAGTCCGTTTTTCGATAAAACGCTTCCTTCATGGTTATTTTCGCGATTTTTCATCAAAATTGCTCAAAAATTAACTCTGTTTAATCGCTTTCAAACCTACTCTCTAAGGGGTTTTTCGGGGTGCTGAACACGAATCTGAAGTCCGTTTTTCGATAAAACGCTTCCTTCATGGTTATTTTCGCGATTTTTCATCAAAATTGCTCAAAAATTAACTCTGTTTAATCGCTTTCAAACCTACTCTCTAAGGGGTTTTTCGGGGTGCTGAACACGAATCTGAAGTCCGTTTTTCGATAAAACGCTTCCTTCATGGTTATTTTCGCGTTTTTTCATCAAAATTGCTCAAAAATTATCTCTGTTTAATCCCTTTCAAACCTACTCTCTAAGGGGTTTTTCGGGGTGCTGAACACGAATCAGAAGTCCGTTTTTCGATAAAACGCTTCCTTCATGGTTATTTTCGCGATTTTTCATCAAAATTGCTCAAAAATTATCTCTGTTTAATCCCTTTCAAACCTACTCTCTAAGGGGTTTTTCGGGGTGCTGAACACGAATCTGAAGTCCGTTTTTCGATAAAACGCTTCCTTCATGGTTATTTTCGCGATTTTTCATCAAAATTGCTCAAAAATTATCTCTGTTTAATCCCTTTCAAACCTACTCTCTAAGGGTTTTTCGGGGTGCTGAACACGAATCTGAAGTCCGTTTTTCGATAAAACGCTTCCTTCATGGTTATTTTCGCGATTTTTCATCAAAATTGCTCAAAAATTATCTCTGTTTAATCCCTTTCAAACCTACTCTCTAAGGGGTTTTTCGGGGTGCTGAACACGAATCTGAAGTCCGTTTTTCGATAAAACGCTTCCTTCATGGTTATTTTCGCGATTTTTCATCAAAATTGCTCAAAAATTATCTCTGTTTAATCCCTTTCAAACCTACTCTCTAAGGGGTTTTTCGGGGTGCTGAACACGAATCTGAAGTCCGTTTTTCGATAAAACGCTTCCTTCATGGTTATTTTCGCGATTTTTCATCAAAATTGCTCAAAAATTATCTCTGTTTAATCCCTTTCAAACCTACTCTCTAAGGGGTTTTTCGGGGTGCTGAACACGAATCTGAAGTCCGTTTTTCGATAAAACGCTTCCTTCATGGTTATTTTCGCGATTTTTCATCAAAATTGCTCAAAAATTATCTCTGTTTAATCCCTTTCAAACCTACTCTCTAAGGGGTTTTTCGGGGTGCTGAACACGAATCTGAAGTCCGTTTTTCGATAAAACGCTTCCTTCATGGTTATTTTCGCGATTTTTCATCAAAATTGCTCAAAAATTATCTCTGTTTAATCCCTTTCAAACCTACTCTCTAAGGGGTTTTTCGGGGTGCTGAACACGAATCTGAAGTCCGTTTTTCGATAAAACGCTTCCTTCATGGTTATTTTCGCGATTTTTCATCAAAATTGCTCAAAAATTATCTCTGTTTAATCCCTTTCAAACCTACTCTCTAAGGGGTTTTTCGGGGTGCTGAACACGAATTGAAGTCCGTTTTTCGATAAAACGCTTCCTTCATGGTTATTTTCGCGATTTTTCATCAAAATTGCTCAAAAATTATCTCTGTTTAATCCCTTTCAAACCTACTCTCTAAGGGGTTTTTCGGGGTGCTGAACACGAATTCTGAAGTCCGTTTTTCGATAAAACGCTTCCTTCATGGTTATTTTCGCGATTTTTCATCAAAATTGCTCAAAAATTATCTCTGTTTAATCCCTTTCAAACCTACTCTCTAAGGGGTTTTTCGGGGTGCTGAACACGAATCTGAAGTCCGTTTTTCGATAAAACGCTTCCTTCATGGTTATTTTCGCGATTTTTCATCAAAATTGCTCAAAAATTATCTCTGTTTAATCCCTTTCAAACCTACTCTCTAAGGGGTTTTTCGGGGTGCTGAACACGAATTCTGAAGTCCGTTTTTCGATAAAACGCTTCCTTCATGGTTATTTTCGCGATTTTTCATCAAAATTGCTCAAAAATTATCTCTGTTTAATCCCTTTCAAACCTACTCTCTAAGGGGTTTTTCGGGGTGCTGAACACGAATCTGAAGTCCGTTTTTCGATAAAGCTCAAAAATTATCTTTGTTTAATCCCTTTCAAACCTACTCTCTAAGGGGTTTTTCGGGGTGCTGAACACGAATTCGAAGTCCGTTTTTCGATAAAACGCTTCCTTCATGGTTATTTTCGCGATTTTTCATCAAAATTGCTCAAAAATTATCTCTGTTTAATCCCTTTCAAACCTACTCTCTAAGGGGTTTTTCGGGGTGCTGAACACGAATTCGAAGTCCGTTTTTCGATAAAACGCTTCCTTCATGGTTATTTTCGCGATTTTTCATCAAAATTGCTCAAAAATTATCTCTGTTTAATCCCTTTCAAACCTACTCTCTAAGGGGTTTTTCGGGGTGCTGAACACGAATTCGAAGTCCGTTTTTCGATAAAACGCTTCCTTCATGGTTATTTTCGCGATTTTTCATCAAAATTGCTCAAAAATTATCTCTGTTTAATCCCTTTCAAACCTACTCTCTAAGGGGTTTTTCGGGGTGCTGAACACGAATTCGAAGTCCGTTTTTCGATAAAACGCTTCCTTCATGGTTATTTTCGCGATTTTTCATCAAAATTGCTCAAAAATTATCTCTGTTTAATCCCTTTCAAACCTACTCTCTAAGGGGTTTTTCGGGGTGCTGAACACGAATTCGAAGTCCGTTTTTCGATAAAACGCTTCCTTCATGGTTATTTTCGCGATTTTTCATCAAAATTGCTCAAAAATTATCTCTGTTTAATCCCTTTCAAACCTACTCTCTAAGGGGTTTTTCGGGGTGCTGAACACGAATTCGAAGTCCGTTTTTCGATAAAACGCTTCCTTCATGGTTATTTTCGCGATTTTTCATCAAAATTGCTCAAAAATTATCTCTGTTTAATCCCTTTCAAACCTACTCTCTAAGGGGTTTTTCGGGGTGCTGAACACGAATTCGAAGTCCGTTTTTCGATAAAACGCTTCCTTCATGGTTATTTTCGCGATTTTTCATCAAAATTGCTCAAAAATTATCTTTGTTTAATCCCTTTCAAACCTACTCTCTAAGGGGTTTTTCGGGGTGCTGAACACGAATTCGAAGTCCGTTTTTCGATAAAACGCTTCCTTCATGGTTATTTTCGCGATTTTTCATCAAAATTGCTCAAAAATTATCTCTGTTTAATCCCTTTCAAACCTACTCTCTAAGGGGTTTTTCGGGGTGCTGAACACGAATTCGAAGTCCGTTTTTCGATAAAACGCTTCCTTCATGGTTATTTTCGCGATTTTTCATCAAAATTGCTCAAAAATTATCTCTGTTTAATCCCTTTCAAACCTACTCTCTAAGGGGTTTTTCGGGGTGCTGAACACGAATTCGAAGTCCGTTTTTCGATAAAACGCTTCCTTCATGGTTATTTTCGCGATTTTTCATCAAAATTGCTCAAAAATTATCTCTGTTTAATCCCTTTCAAACCTACTCTCTAAGGGGTTTTTCGGGGTGCTGAACACGAATTCGAAGTCCGTTTTTCGATAAAACGCTTCCTTCATGGTTATTTTCGCGATTTTTCATCAAAATTGCTCAAAAATTATCTCTGTTTAATCCCTTTCAAACCTACTCTCTAAGGGGTTTTTCGGGGTGCTGAACACGAATTCGAAGTCCGTTTTTCGATAAAACGCTTCCTTCATGGTTATTTTCGCGATTTTTCATCAAAATTGCTCAAAAATTATCTCTGTTTAATCCCTTTCAAACCTACTCTCTAAGGGGTTTTTCGGGGTGCTGAACACGAATTCGAAGTCCGTTTTTCGATAAAACGCTTCCTTCATGGTTATTTTCGCGATTTTTCATCAAAATTGCTCAAAAATTATCTTTGTTTAATCCCTTTCAAACCTACTCTCTAAGGGGTTTTTCGGGGTGCTGAACACGAATTCGAAGTCCGTTTTTCGATAAAACGCTTCCTTCATGGTTATTTTCGCGATTTTTCATCAAAATTGCTCAAAAATTATCTCTGTTTAATCCCTTTCAAACCTACTCTCTAAGGGGTTTTTCGGGGTGCTGAACACGAATTCGAAGTCCGTTTTTCGATAAAACGCTTCCTTCATGGTTATTTTCGCGATTTTTCATCAAAATTGCTCAAAAATTATCTCTGTTTAATCCCTTTCAAACCTACTCTCTAAGGGGTTTTTCGGGGTGCTGAACACGAATTCGAAGTCCGTTTTTCGATAAAACGCTTCCTTCATGGTTATTTTCGCGATTTTTCATCAAAATTGCTCAAAAATTATCTCTGTTTAATCCCTTTCAAACCTACTCTCTAAGGGGTTTTTCGGGGTGCTGAACACGAATTCGAAGTCCGTTTTTCGATAAAACGCTTCCTTCATGGTTATTTTCGCGATTTTTCATCAAAATTGCTCAAAAATTATCTCTGTTTAATCCCTTTCAAACCTACTCTCTAAGGGGTTTTTCGGGGTGCTGAACACGAATTCGAAGTCCGTTTTTCGATAAAACGCTTCCTTCATGGTTATTTTCGCGATTTTTCATCAAAATTGCTCAAAAATTATCTCTGTTTAATCCCTTTCAAACCTACTCTCTAAGGGGTTTTTCGGGGTGCTGAACACGAATTCGAAGTCCGTTTTTCGATAAAACGCTTCCTTCATGGTTATTTTCGCGATTTTTCATCAAAATTGCTCAAAAATTATCTCTGTTTAATCCCTTTCAAACCTACTCTCTAAGGGGTTTTTCGGGGTGCTGAACACGAATTCGAAGTCCGTTTTTCGATAAAACGCTTCCTTCATGGTTATTTTCGCGATTTTTCATCAAAATTGCTCAAAAATTATCTCTGTTTAATCCCTTTCAAACCTACTCTCTAAGGGGTTTTTCGGGGTGCTGAACACGAATTCGAAGTCCGTTTTTCGATAAAACGCTTCCTTCATGGTTATTTTCGCGATTTTTCATCAAAATTGCTCAAAAAAAATTATCTTCGAAGTCCGTTTTTCGATAAAATCCTTCATGGTTATTTTCGCGATTTTTCATCAAAATTGCTCAAAAATTATCTCTGTTTAATCCCTTTCAAACCTACTCTCTAAGGGGTTTTTCGGGGTGCTGAACACGAATTCGAAGTCCGTTTTTCGATAAAACGCTTCCTTCATGGTTATTTTCGCGATTTTTCATCAAAATTGCTCAAAAATTATCTCTGTTTAATCCCTTTCAAACCTACTCTCTAAGGGGTTTTTCGGGGTGCTGAACACGAATTCGAAGTCCGTTTTTCGATAAAACGCTTCCTTCATGGTTATTTTCGCGATTTTTCATCAAAATTGCTCAAAAATTATCTCTGTTTAATCCCTTTCAAACCTACTCTCTAAGGGGTTTTTCGGGGTGCTGAACACGAATTCGAAGTCCGTTTTTCGATAAAACGCTTCCTTCATGGTTATTTTCGCGATTTTTCATCAAAATTGCTCAAAAATTATCTCTGTTTAATCCCTTTCAAACCTACTCTCTAAGGGGTTTTTCGGGGTGCTGAACACGAATTCGAAGTCCGTTTTTCGATAAAACGCTTCCTTCATGGTTATTTTCGCGATTTTTCATCAAAATTGCTCAAAAATTATCTCTGTTTAATCCCTTTCAAACCTACTCTCTAAGGGGTTTTTCGGGGTGCTGAACACGAATTCGAAGTCCGTTTTTCGATAAAACGCTTCCTTCATGGTTATTTTCGCGATTTTTCATCAAAATTGCTCAAAAATTATCTCTGTTTAATCCCTTTCAAACCTACTCTCTAAGGGGTTTTTCGGGGTGCTGAACACGAATTCGAAGTCCGTTTTTCGATAAAACGCTTCCTTCATGGTTATTTTCGCGATTTTTCATCAAAATTGCTCAAAAATTATCTCTGTTTAATCCCTTTCAAACCTACTCTCTAAGGGGTTTTTCGGGGTGCTGAACACGAATTCGAAGTCCGTTTTTCGATAAAACGCTTCCTTCATGGTTATTTTCGCGATTTTTCATCAAAATTGCTCAAAAATTATTCTGTTTAATCCCTTTCAAACCTACTCTCTAAGGGGTTTTTCGGGGTGCTGAACACGAATTCGAAGTCCGTTTTTCGATAAAACGCTTCCTTCATGGTTATTTTCGCGATTTTTCATCAAAATTGCTCAAAAATTATTCTGTTTAATCCCTTTCAAACCTACTCTCTAAGGGGTTTTTCGGGGTGCTGAACACGAATTCGAAGTCCGTTTTTCGATAAAACGCTTCCTTCATGGTTATTTTCGCGATTTTTCATCAAAATTGCTCAAAAATTATCTCTGTTTAATCCCTTTCAAACCTACTCTCTAAGGGGTTTTTCGGGGTGCTGAACACGAATTCGAAGTCCGTTTTTCGATAAAACGCTTCCTTCATGGTTATTTTCGCGATTTTTCATCAAAATTGCTCAAAAATTATCTCTGTTTAATCCCTTTCAAACCTACTCTCTAAGGGGTTTTTCGGGGTGCTGAACACGAATTCGAAGTCCGTTTTTCGATAAAACGCTTCCTTCATGGTTATTTTCGCGATTTTTCATCAAAATTGCTCAAAAATTATCTCTGTTTAATCCCTTTCAAACCTACTCTCTAAGGGGTTTTTCGGGGTGCTGAACACGAATTCGAAGTCCGTTTTTCGATAAAACGCTTCCTTCATGGTTATTTTCGCGATTTTTCATCAAAATTGCTCAAAAATTATCTCTGTTTAATCCCTTTCAAACCTACTCTCTAAGGGGTTTTTCGGGGTGCTGAACACGAATTCGAAGTCCGTTTTTCGATAAAACGCTTCCTTCATGGTTATTTTCGCGATTTTTCATCAAAATTGCTCAAAAATTATCTCTGTTTAATCCCTTTCAAACCTACTCTCTAAGGGGTTTTTCGGGGTGCTGAACACGAATTCGAAGTCCGTTTTTCGATAAAACGCTTCCTTCATGGTTATTTTCGCGATTTTTCATCAAAATTGCTCAAAAATTATCTCTGTTTAATCCCTTTCAAACCTACTCTCTAAGGGGTTTTTCGGGGTGCTGAACACGAATTTGAAGTCCGTTTTTCGATAAAACGCTTCCTTCATGGTTATTTTCGCGATTTTTCATCAAAATTGCTCAAAAATTATCTCTGTTTAATCCCTTTCAAACCTACTCTCTAAGGGGTTTTTCGGGGTGCTGAACACGAATTCGAAGTCCGTTTTTCGATAAAACGCTTCCTTCATGGTTATTTTCGCGATTTTTCATCAAAATTGCTCAAAAATTATCTCTGTTTAATCCCTTTCAAACCTACTCTCTAAGGGGTTTTTCGGGGTGCTGAACACGAATTCGAAGTCCGTTTTTCGATAAAACGCTTCCTTCATGGTTATTTTCGCGATTTTTCATCAAAATTGCTCAAAAATTATCTCTGTTTAATCCCTTTCAAACCTACTCTCTAAGGGGTTTTTCGGGGTGCTGAACACGAATTCGAAGTCCGTTTTTCGATAAAACGCTTCCTTCATGGTTATTTTCGCGATTTTTCATCAAAATTGCTCAAAAATTATCTCTGTTTAATCCCTTTCAAACCTACTCTCTAAGGGGTTTTTCGGGGTGCTGAACACGAATTCGAAGTCCGTTTTTCGATAAAACGCTTCCTTCATGGTTATTTTCGCGATTTTTCATCAAAATTGCTCAAAAATTATCTCTGTTTAATCCCTTTCAAACCTACTCTCTAAGGGGTTTTTCGGGGTGCTGAACACGAATTCGAAGTCCGTTTTTCGATAAAACGCTTCCTTCATGGTTATTTTCGCGATTTTTCATCAAAATTGCTCAAAAATTATCTCTGTTTAATCCCTTTCAAACCTACTCTCTAAGGGGTTTTTCGGGGTGCTGAACACGAATTCGAAGTCCGTTTTTCGATAAAACGCTTCCTTCATGGTTATTTTCGCGATTTTTCATCAAAATTGCTCAAAAATTATCTCTGTTTAATCCCTTTCAAACCTACTCTCTAAGGGGTTTTTCGGGGTGCTGAACACGAATTCGAAGTCCGTTTTTCGATAAAACGCTTCCTTCATGGTTATTTTCGCGATTTTTCATCAAAATTGCTCAAAAATTATCTCTGTTTAATCCCTTTCAAACCTACTCTCTAAGGGGTTTTTCGGGGTGCTGAACACGAATTCGAAGTCCGTTTTTCGATAAAACGCTTCCTTCATGGTTATTTTCGCGATTTTTCATCAAAATTGCTCAAAAATTATCTCTGTTTAATCCCTTTCAAACCTACTCTCTAAGGGGTTTTTCGGGGTGCTGAACACGAATTCGAAGTCCGTTTTTCGATAAAACGCTTCCTTCATGGTTATTTTCGCGATTTTTCATCAAAATTGCTCAAAAAATTATCTCTGTTTAATCCCTTTCAAACCTACTCTCTAAGGGGTTTTTCGGGGTGCTGAACACGAATTCGAAGTCCGTTTTTCGATAAAACGCTTCCTTCATGGTTATTTTCGCGATTTTTCATCAAAATTGCTCAAAAATTATCTCTGTTTAATCCCTTTCAAACCTACTCTAAGGGGTTTTTCGGGGTGCTGAACACGAATTCGAAGTCCGTTTTTCGATAAAACGCTTCCTTCATGGTTATTTTCGCGATTTTTCATCAAAATTGCTCAAAAATTATCTCTGTTTAATCCCTTTCAAACCTACTCTCTAAGGGGTTTTTTGCTGAACACGAATTCGAAGTCCGTTTTTCGATAAAACGCTTCCTTCATGGTTATTTTCGCGATTTTTCATCAAAATTGCTCAAAAATTATCTCTGTTTAATCCCTTTCAAACCTACTCTCTAAGGGGTTTTTCGGGGTGCTGAACACGAATTCGAAGTCCGTTTTTCGATAAAACGCTTCCTTCATGGTTATTTTCGCGATTTTTCATCAAAATTGCTCAAAAATTATCTCTGTTTAATCCCTTTCAAACCTACTCTCTAAGGGGTTTTTCGGGGTGCTGAACACGAATTCGAAGTCCGTTTTTCGATAAAACGCTTCCTTCATGGTTATTTTCGCGATTTTTCATCAAAATTGCTCAAAAATTATCTCTGTTTAATCCCTTTCAAACCTACTCTCTAAGGGGTTTTTCGGGGTGCTGAACACGAATTCGAAGTCCGTTTTTCGATAAAACGCTTCCTTCATGGTTATTTTCGCGATTTTTCATCAAAATTGCTCAAAAATTATCTCTGTTTAATCCCTTTCAAACCTACTCTCTAAGGGGTTTTTCGGGGTGCTGAACACGAATTCGAAGTCCGTTTTTCGATAAAACGCTTCCTTCATGGTTATTTTCGCGATTTTTCATCAAAATTGCTCAAAAATTATCTCTGTTTAATCCCTTTCAAACCTACTCTCTAAGGGGTTTTTCGGGGTGCTGAACACGAATTCGAAGTCCGTTTTTCGATAAAACGCTTCCTTCATGGTTATTTTCGCGATTTTTCATCAAAATTGCTCAAAAATTATCTCTGTTTAATCCCTTTCAAACCTACTCTCTAAGGGGTTTTTCGGGGTGCTGAACACGAATTCGAAGTCCGTTTTTCGATAAAACGCTTCCTTCATGGTTATTTTCGCGATTTTTCATCAAAATTGCTCAAAAATTATCTCTGTTTAATCCCTTTCAAACCTACTCTCTAAGGGGTTTTTCGGGGTGCTGAACACGAATTCGAAGTCCGTTTTTCGATAAAACGCTTCCTTCATGGTTATTTTCGCGATTTTTCATCAAAATTGCTCAAAAATTATCTCTGTTTAATCCCTTTCAAACCTACTCTCTAAGGGGTTTTTCGGGGTGCTGAACACGAATTCGAAGTCCGTTTTTCGATAAAACGCTTCCTTCATGGTTATTTTCGCGATTTTTCATCAAAATTGCTCAAAAATTATCTCTGTTTAATCCCTTTCAAACCTACTCTCTAAGGGGTTTTTCGGGGTGCTGAACACGAATTCGAAGTCCGTTTTTCGATAAAACGCTTCCTTCATGGTTATTTTCGCGATTTTTCATCAAAATTGCTCAAAAATTATCTCTGTTTAATCCCTTTCAAACCTACTCTCTAAGGGGTTTTTCGGGGTGCTGAACACGAATTCGAAGTCCGTTTTTCGATAAAACGCTTCCTTCATGGTTATTTTCGCGATTTTTCATCAAAATTGCTCAAAAATTATCTCTGTTTAATCCCTTTCAAACCTACTCTCTAAGGGGTTTTTCGGGGTGCTGAACACGAATTCGAAGTCCGTTTTTCGATAAAACGCTTCCTTCATGGTTATTTTCGCGATTTTTCATCAAAATTGCTCAAAAATTATCTCTGTTTAATCCCTTTCAAACCTACTCTCTAAGGGGTTTTTCGGGGTGCTGAACACGAATTCGAAGTCCGTTTTTCGATAAAACGCTTCCTTCATGGTTATTTTCGCGATTTTTCATCAAAATTGCTCAAAAATTATCTCTGTTTAATCCCTTTCAAACCTACTCTCTAAGGGGTTTTTCGGGGTGCTGAACACGAATTCGAAGTCCGTTTTTCGATAAAACGCTTCCTTCATGGTTATTTTCGCGATTTTTCATCAAAATTGCTCAAAAATTATCTCTGTTTAATCCCTTTCAAACCTACTCTCTAAGGGGTTTTTCGGGGTGCTGAACACGAATTCGAAGTCCGTTTTTCGATAAAACGCTTCCTTCATGGTTATTTTCGCGATTTTTCATCAAAATTGCTCAAAAATTATCTCTGTTTAATCCCTTTCAAACCTACTCTCTAAGGGGTTTTTCGGGGTGCTGAACACGAATCTGAAGTCCGTTTTTCGATAAAACGCTTCCTTCATGGTTATTTTCGCGATTTTTCATCAAAATTGCTCAAAAATTATCTCTGTTTAATCCCTTTCAAACCTACTCTCTAAGGGGTTTTTCGGGGTGCTGAACACGAATTCGAAGTCCGTTTTTCGATAAAACGCTTCCTTCATGGTTATTTTCGCGATTTTTCATCAAAATTGCTCAAAAATTATCTTTGTTTAATCCCTTTCAAACCTACTCTCTAAGGGGTTTTTCGGGGTGCTGAACACGAATTGAAGTCCGTTTTTCGATAAAACGCTTCCTTCATGGTTATTTTCGCGATTTTTCATCAAAATTGCTCAAAAATTATCTCTGTTTAATCCCTTTCAAACCTACTCTCTAAGGGGTTTTTCGGGGTGCTGAACACGAATTCGAAGTCCGTTTTTCGATAAAACGCTTCCTTCATGGTTATTTTCGCGATTTTTCATCAAAATTGCTCAAAAATTATCTCTGTTTAATCCCTTTCAAACCTACTCTCTAAGGGGTTTTTCGGGGTGCTGAACACGAATTCGAAGTCCGTTTTTCGATAAAACGCTTCCTTCATGGTTATTTTCGCGATTTTTCATCAAAATTGCTCAAAAATTATCTCTGTTTAATCCCTTTCAAACCTACTCTCTAAGGGGTTTTTCGGGGTGCTGAACACGAATTCGAAGTCCGTTTTTCGATAAAACGCTTCCTTCATGGTTATTTTCGCGATTTTTCATCAAAATTGCTCAAAAATTATCTCTGTTTAATCCCTTTCAAACCTACTCTCTAAGGGGTTTTTCGGGGTGCTGAACACGAATTCGAAGTCCGTTTTTCGATAAAACGCTTCCTTCATGGTTATTTTCGCGATTTTTCATCAAAATTGCTCAAAAATTATCTCTGTTTAATCCCTTTCAAACCTACTCTCTAAGGGGTTTTTCGGGGTGCTGAACACGAATTCGAAGTCCGTTTTTCGATAAAACGCTTCCTTCATGGTTATTTTCGCGATTTTTCATCAAAATTGCTCAAAAATTATCTCTGTTTAATCCCTTTCAAACCTACTCTCTAAGGGGTTTTTCGGGGTGCTGAACACGAATTCGAAGTCCGTTTTTCGATAAAACGCTTCCTTCATGGTTATTTTCGCGATTTTTCATCAAAATTGCTCAAAAATTATCTGTGTTTAATCCCTCGATAAAACGCTTCCTTCATGGTTATTTTCGCGATTTTTCATCAAAATTGCTCAAAAATTATTCTCTGTTTAATCCCTTTCAAACCTACTCTCTAAGGGTTTTTTCGGGGTGCTGAACACGAATCTGAAGTCCGTTTTTCGATAAAACGCTTCCCTTCATGGTTATTTTCGCGATTTTTCATCAAAATTGCTCAAAAATTATCTCTGTTTAATCCCTTTCAAACCTACTCTCTAAGGGGTTTTTCGGGGTGCTGAACACGAATTCGAAGTCCTTTTTTCGATAAAACGCTTCCTTCATGGTTATTTTCGCGTTTTTTATCAAAATTGCTCTTTGGGGGGTGAACACGAATTCGAAGTCCTTTTTCGATAAAAAAGCTTTCCCTTTATGGTTA
>JAVIWC010000927.1:0-23592 GCA_031894815.1 Creontiades dilutus
AAATAAACATATGAGATACCCAACATCCCTCCTATATACTCAATTTAATGTGAAAAATATATCCCAACTCTTTTTATTTCAATCTTGTCTTCATGTTTTTCGTTCCGGGATTAGGAATGATCATGTTTCCTCTTCGGCATATAGTCGAAACTATTGTTCCTCACGGATAACCTTGCCGACTGTGAAGACAGAATTTTTTAAAAGAAATGCTTATGTTCAGGCTTTGAGATTCTTCCACGAAAATGGCTTAAATATTTTTAATTTTCGCAATTTGTTGTCATTTAGAAAAGAATTGGACTCTTATTTCCGGCCACTGTGACTCCAGTAAAATTTTACTTTTTTCATTTCTATTATTTTATACATATACCTGGTATTTTTTGGTTTAATTTTATAATTATTTCAGTTTTCATTAATAAAAATTGGCACTTTGTTCATTTCTTCTATTTTTAAATCTTTTTATTATTATTTGAACTCCTCTGAAGAGCACAAGTTTTAAAACTTATTCTTCGGGGGGCAACGTTATTACTTCTTTTCATTTTAAACTACCATTCCCATTACTGTAATGGTTACGCGTAATGGGCGTTAAAACGATTACTTTTTCCGATTACAAGTAATGGTAATCGTCATTCCGATTACTTTTAATTAATTCCGAGTTTAATTCCTTACAAAAAAAAACAAGCCGATTTAGAAGGGAAAACACTTTTTACAGAAAATAACGAAAAATAAAAATTTTTCACGAGAATTTACCAGGATATGTCATAACCCTATTTTCGAAAAATTTCAACTTACGGACTTTTACACTTTTACAATCGATGTATAATAAAGCGAATAGCAAGTGTTAAATAGATGACATCTGTATCGTACGATAATAAATAGATAACATTGTTTCATCTATCATTGTGGCATCAAATTTGCAATCTATCAATGGAGTAATCGTAATCGTTTTTTCGATTACCATTATTTGTAATCGGAAAAGGGAATCGGTTTTTCGATTACCATTACAGTAGGTAATTGGAATGGTAATCGCGATTACCTGTCTTCAAAAGTAATTGGAATTTGTAATGGGTAATCGAATTACTTTCCTAACAACTCTGTTTCTCACCATTTCTGTTCTGATTTTCGTTTCTGATTTATTCCACCTTCTTTCTTTTTTAGTTGTAATTTCCAATGTATGACGAAAAGTTGATTGAGTGCGTTCGGGAACAGCGGTTTCTTAACGATTTTTCTCATCCATTCTTTTCAGAAGTGCAAAGGAAATCAAGGGATCAAATAGGGCAAACAATTTAAGGAAGTTTGTAACCATAGGCGGCTCTAGACTGATTTTTCTGGGGGGGCTAACGGGCGCTATAGCCCGTAAATATATATATATATTTAAATATCTAGATAAATATTATATTTTAATATATAGGTACATAACATATATTTTTTGCCACACTACTGTGTAATTACCTGTTTTCTATACGTGTTTATCACCTGAGAAAATCCATCATTACATTGTTTACTACAGTAAAACAATGTTTACTATTGTAAAGTAATTTTGCTGATATAAACAAACATGTCTCATGTGTTATTTAATTTAAAATAATAGTTAATTTTACAATTATTGTTTAATCTTTGTTTAACTGACACTATGTTTAATCGGATTCAATTAAAAAATATGTAGTTTTTTAACTAAAAAAATCAAGGTTATTACTTGGATTAGGTAGGCTATATAAACTTTAGGTTGTCCGACAAATCTGGGGGGGGCTAAGCCGCCTATGTTTGTAACACATTTTTTATCCTGTTGCATTGGTAATATACCTACCTATTTGTTAACTGGCCAGGTATCCAATAATAGAAGTAGTAAGTAGGTGTAAAATAATACGTAATAACATTTTTGGTTATTAATAATAGATAATGTTGGGTAACTTCATATCTGGTAGTTCCCTCACGTAGGTCCTTTTTTCTTAATACTTAGCTTAGGCAAGTATGCCGGGTCGATTTTATACCAATTGCTTCCGAGTCTACCAAGGTAACGGAAGCATTGTTTTCACTTTCGGAATGTGAAAATTTTTTTGTCTCCAAAATCAAAAATTCCACTCGCATTTTGCGTTTTAGACCTTTCTGAACAATTTTGGTTCCGTGTCTGTCTGTGTGTCTGTCTGTCTGTGTGTCTGTCTGTCTGTCAGCAACTCCTTGTTACGGGCAAAACTACACGAAGTTATAGTCCGATTTTGATGAAATTTTCAGGGATTGTGCGGGTCGGGGTGTAGATGGTCCCCTATGAGTTTCATGACCCCCGGAACAATAGTTGCCTCTGCGCATGCGCAAACGTGAAATCCTTGTTACGCTCATAACCCCGGGAGTTCATGACTGATTTCGATGAAATTTTCAGGGATTGTTAGGACTGATGTAATATTTTTGGAATATCCTATGCCTGCACTGCCGTCGTCTTCCATCACGGCAGGACTGTTTTTTCTTGACATTATACAGCCACTGTGCGGAGGGATGACGGCAGTTGTGTACTTTGCAACGACGCTGCAGTCAACCCAACATTATTTGATCCGTCATTGAAAGATGCTTATATTTTATTTTTAGAAATGTCACAATAATGATTTATCAATTCAGTCATCTATTCATTCAGCGTCAATGTAAATTTTTATTATTAGGTATATTTTACAGTTTGTTCAATAGTTGAACATGCCTACCTTTATTTTCTCAAGTTATGCTCCTGCATAAGAATAAATTTACCCTAATTCAATATTTACTTCGCCTAATTGAACGAAGTTCTTTAGTCAATAATAATTTTCAATGATCTATACAGACATGTTATGGATACGAGGAAGCTATGTGCCACACCCACTTGGAAGACGTTTTTTTTTTTTTTTCTCGGATCGTGCCACTACAGCTGAAGCGCGGAATAGACCGGCCTGCCCTGACGTGATCTGACGTTGCAATGTGAATGGGTGGCCCCTTGACTCTGACCTGACTGTGGTCTGACGTTCCCGCTACCGCGAGTGTGAATCCACCTTTAGCATCCATCCACTTCGCAGGGAAAAAACTCCCGACACACAGCCGATGGATTCTACTCGATCGTCCCTCTAACGTAATAGCATTTCCGATTCGCCTTCTCTGTACTGTTCGGTTGTTAACAACGGAACAATAGGAAGTGGTATACAAATCAAAACAACTTCATCTATTCGTGTAACGGACTCGATAAAAGGGACGAGTCTTCGAAATCAAATGCGACCCGGCGCCGAAATAATCAAATACCATTGGCTGATGCGGGTCGTTGCTTGGCCAATGAGAAGGCTCGATTGCGGATTCGGTCCGCCACTGAACTGGAACAAGTCCGAGGATCTGAATCGTTTGACGGAATGAACGAATCCGGATTCGGTTCACCAAAAGAAACAACTTTTCTCTTCAATAGTTCACACATCCATAGTTTGTCGTTCGATTCTATTATTCTGATCGATTTTAATCACCAGTAGTTGGTGATTCACCACTGATGAATGAACTGAGTCTTAAATTAAGATTAGATTGCCTTATCAAGATAATAGATTAAAAATTTTTTAATTTAATTTTCCCATTATTCCTCCTGTAAAATCAGGCAAATAGACCCGCATAGCGAGCGTGCTTTGTGGATTGCATCCTCCTATTGGAAGGTTATTTGTACGACAAATCCTAGTGTGAATTTGTTAGGTACCTAGTTGGATTGGTCATTATCGAAAATTATTTTTTTAATTAAAAATTGTTTTCGCAAAATATCAGTGCTAAATTTGAAAACACTCTAAAATCGTTGTATAATAATTCGTCCTTTAAAATTCGCGTTGATGGTAGGGACTCTAAACCATATTGTATGTCGGAAGGGGTTTTACAGGGAATTAATTAGAATTATTTCGATAGGTAAGGTGATATTAAATAGGTCGAGATCATTTTATTTTATTAACTGTGGCTTTTTATTTATTATTCAACCATAAACCATCGTAATCGCTCTTGAAAAAAAAATTCGAACCCCCCCCCATGAAAATTGTATGGTTTACGTTTCAAAGGGTGTAGAATCCGAATCTGCAATAAAAATTTTTCCGTCCGTCCGCCGTACGCACGATTCCTAACAAACGGCTGGAGCAAAAAATCTGAAATTTTTAGGAAAAATCCTTGTTGATCCGACAACGCCTCAATTCTTTAGCCAGCACTCTCACTTAATTCAAAGTGCTCTTTAAGGGTTGCCAAAGTTTTGTAAAATCCCTAGAAACCTCAAAAAAGGTCAAGGCGGCCTAAATTTGGACTCTTTTTGAAGAACTTTCCATGAGGAATCGAATGAGCCCTTCCCCAGGTTCGTAGCTCAAACCATTCCCGATATACGGCCCGATTTATGGTGGCAATATTTGCGTTTTTATTTTTTTATTATTGTTTATGTTTTCATCGCAGTAACCTAGTGATGTAGTAATGTGGATACTGGAGTGAACTCCTAAAAGGCTTTGTAGCCGATACACGAGTTGAAGCATGAAACGCTGCAAATTCTTTCGCAGGGGTTTATTATTCAATTGGCTTGCGTTCGTGATCTGAATTTCTACTAAGCTTTGGAGTGTGCGTGTTTCACAGGTGATAGAGTGATTATTGAATTTCGGGAGGCACACAAATATGATCCAACTGAACAATCCAAATAGGTATTTTGGTTGAGAACAGATTTACGAGCTCTATGCATATCTCCTGAAATTCAATAATCGCTCTATCACCTGTGAAACACGCACACTCCAAAGCTTAGTAGAAATTCAAATCATGAACGCAAGCCAATTGAATAATAAACCCTAGTGAAAGAATTTGTAGCGTTTTTAAATGAAATCCATGAAAAATACCCACAGGTATCGATGTGTGACGAATAAAACTATTCCTATTTCTTATACATCGCATAAATTCATCTGTAGTAGAAGTTTGAAAATTTAATTTAATTCATCTAAGTAATCTATTAACAACCTCTTTCAATGATGTTGAGTAAGTACACCTATATATAAAAATAAACGGTTTCTCCTCGTACATAAATTGAACTGTCTACATCTTGTTTTCCTGTTATATGACTCCATATCTTTGAGGTTTTTTTTATGGTTTGTCTGTTTCTTAAATTATAATTTTCTCTCTTTCTATTCGTTTTGATGTGTTTCGTTTTCATCTTAATCCAGTCATCTTGTACTTACACTTAATTTTTAACCAAGCGATCATCGAGATATAGGGGCTCAAAGATTGACAAATTTTCCCAATATGGCAAAAATGAGCAGATTAAACAGAGATTTTTGAGCAATTTTGATGAAAAATCGCGAAAATAACCATGAAGGAAGCGTTTTATCGAAAAACGGACTTCAGATTCGTGTTCAGCACCCCGACTAACCCATTAGAGAGTAGGTTTGAAAGGGATTAAACAGAGAGATTTTTGAGCAATTTTGATGAAAAATCGCGAAAATAACCATGAAGGAAGCGTTTTATCGAAAAACGGACTTCAGATTCGTGTTCAGCACCCCGAAAACCCCTTAGAGAGTAGGTTTGAAAGGAATTAAACAGAGATAATTTTTGAGCAATTTTGATGGAAAATCGCGAAAATAACCATGAAGGAAGCGTTTTATCGAAAAACGGACTTCAGATTCGTGTTCAGCACCCCGAAAAACCCCTTAGAGAGAAGGTTTGAAAGGGATTAAACAGAGATAATTTTTGAGCAATTTTGATGAAAAATCGCGGAAATAACCATGAAGGAAGCGTTTTATCGATAAAACGGACTTCAGATTCGTGTTCAGCACCCCGAAAACCCCTTAGAGAGTAGGTTTGAAAGGGATTAAACAGAGATAATTTTTGAGCAATTTTGATGAAAAATCGCGAAAATAACCATGAAGGAAGCGTTTTATCGAAAAACGGACTTCAGATTCGTGTTCAGCACCCCGAAAACCCCTTAGAGAGTAGGTTTGAAAGGGATTAAACAGAGATAATTTTTGAGCAATTTTGATGAAAAATCGCGAAAATAACCATGAAGGAAGCGTTTTATCGAAAAACGGACTTCAGATTCGTGTTCAGCACCCCGAAAACCCCTTAGAGAGTAGGTTTGAAAGGGATTAAACAGAGATAATTTTTGAGCAATTTTGATGAAAAATCGCGAAAATAACCATGAAGGAAGCGTTTTATCGAAAAACGGACTTCAGATTCGTGTTCAGCACCCCGAAAAACCCCTTAGAGAGTAGGTTTGAAAGGGATTAAACAGAGATAATTTTTGAGCAATTTTGATGAAAAATCGCGAAAATAACCATGAAGGAAGCGTTTTATCGAAAAAACGGACTTCAGATTCGTGTTCAGCACCCCGAAAAACCCATTAGAGAGTAGGTTTGAAAGGGATTAAACAGAGATAATTTTTGAGCAATTTTGATGAAAAATCGCGAAAATAACCATGAAGGAAGCGTTTTATCGAAAAACGGACTTCAGATTCGTGTTCAGCACCCCGAAAAACCCCTTAGAGAGTAGGTTTGAAAGGGATTAAACAGAGATAATTTTTGAGCAATTTTGATGAAAAATCGCGAAAATAACCATGAAGGAAGCGTTTTATCGAAAACGGACTTCAGATTCGTGTTCAGCACCCCGAAAAACCCCTTAGAGAGTAGGTTTGAAAGGGATTAAACAGAGTTAATTTTTGAGCAATTTTGATGAAAAATCGCGAAAATAACCATGAAGGAAGCGTTTTATCGAAAAACGGACTTCAGATTCGTGTTCAGCACCCCGAAAACCCCTTAGAGAGTAGGTTTGAAAGCGATTAAACAGAGATAATTTTTGAGCAATTTTGATGAAAAATCGCGAAAATAACCATGAAGGAAGCGTTTTATCGAAAAACGGACTTCAGATTCGTGTTCAGCACCCCGAAAACCCCTTAGAGAGTAGGTTTGAAAGGGATTAAACAGAGATAATTTTTGAGCAATTTTGATAAAAAATCGCGAAAATAACCATGAAGGAAGCGTTTTATCGAAAAACGGACTTCAGATTCGTGTTCAGCACCCCGAAAAACCCCTTAGAGAGTAGGTTTGAAAGGGATTAAACAGAGATAATTTTTGAGCAATTTTGATGAAAATCGCGAAAATAACCATGAAGGAAGCGTTTTATCGAAAAACGGACTTCAGATTCGTGTTCAGCACCCCGAAAAACCCCTTAGAGAGTAGGTTTGAAAGGGATTAAACAGAGATAATTTTTTGAGCAATTTTGATGAAAAAACGCGAAAATAACCATGAAGGAAGCGTTTTATCGAAAAACGGACTTCAGATTCGTGTTCAGCACCCCGAAAAACCCCTTAGAGAGTAGGTTTGAAAGGATTAAACAGAGATAATTTTTGAGCAATTTTGATGAAAAATCGCGAAAATAACCATGAAGGAAGCGTTTTATCGAAAAACGGACTTCAGATTCGTGTTCAGCACCCCGATGAAAACCCCTTAGAGAGTAGGTTTGAAAAGGGATTAAACAGAGATAATTTTTGAGCAATTTTGATGAAAAATCGCGAAAATAACCATGAAGGAAGCGTTTTATCGAAAAACGGACTTCAGATTCGTGTTCAGCACCCCGAAAACCCCTTAGAGAGTAGGTTTGAAAGGATTAAACAGAGTTAATTTTTGAGCAATTTTGATGAAAAATCGCGAAAATAACCATGAAGGAAGCGTTTTATCGAAAAACGGACTTCAGATTCGTGTTCAGCACCCCGAAAAACCCCTTAGAGAGTAGGTTTGAAAGCGATTAAACCATAATTTTTGAGCAATTTTGATGAAAAATCGCGAAAATAACCATGAAGGAAGCGTTTTATCGAAAAACGGACTTCAGATTCGTGTTCAGCACCCCGAAAACCCCTTAGAGAGAGTAGGTTTGAAAGGGATTAAACAGAGATAATTTTTGAGCAATTTTGATGAAAAATCGCGAAAATAACCATGAAGGAAGATTTTATCGAAAAAAACGGACTTCAGATTCGTGTTCAGCACCCCGAAAAACCCCTTAGAGTAGGTTTGAAAGGGATTAAACAGAGTTTATTTTTGAGCAATTTTGATGAAAAATCGCGAAAATAACCATGAAGGAAGCGTTTTATCAAAAAAAGGACGTCAGATTCGTGTTCAGCACCCCGAAAAACCCCTTAGAGAGTAGGTTTGAAAGCGATTAAACAGAGTTAATTTTTGAGCAATTTTGATGAAAAAACGCGAAAATAACCATGAAGGAAGCGTTTTATCGAAAAAACGGACTTCAGATTCGTGTTCAGCACCCCGAAAACCCCTTAGAGAGTAGGTTTGAAAGGGATTAAACAGAGATAATTTTTGAGCAATTTTGATGAAAAATCGCGAAAATAACCATGAAGGAAGCGTTTTATCGAAAAACGGACTTCAGATTCGTGTTCAGCACCCCGAAAAACCCCTTAGAGAGTAGGTTTGAAAGGGATTAAACAGAGATAATTTTTGAGCAATTTTGATGAAAAATCGCGAAAATAACCATGAAGGAAGCGTTTTATCGAAAAACGGACTTCAGATTCGTGTTCAGCACCCCGAAAAACCCCTTAGAGAGTAGGTTTTGAAAGGGATTAAACAGAGATAATTTTTGAGCAATTTTGATGAAAAATCGCAAAAATAACCATGAAGGAAGCGTTTTATCGAAAAACGGACTTCAGATTCGTGTTCAGCACCCCGAAAAACCCCTTAGAGAGTAGGTTTGAAAGGGATTAAACAGAGATAATTTTTGAGCAATTTTGATGAAAAATCGCGAAAATAACCATGAAGGAAGCGTTTTATCGAAAAACGGACTTCAGATTCGTGTTCAGCACCCCGAAAACCCCTTAGAGAGTAGGTTTGAAAGGGATTAAACAGAGATAATTTTTGAGCAATTTTGATGAAAAATCGCGAAAATAACCATGAAGGAAGCGTTTTATCGAAAAACGGACTTCAGATTCGTGTTCAGCACCCCGAAAAACCCCTTAGAGAGAGTAGGTTTGAAAAGGGATTAAACAGAGATAATTTTTGAGCAATTTTGATGAAAAATCGCGAAAATAACCATGAAGGAAGCGTTTTATCGAAAAACGGACTTCAGATTCGTGTTCAGCACCCCGACTAACCCCTTAGAGAGTAGGTTTGAAAGGGATTAAACAGAGATAATTTTTGAGCAATTTTGATGAAAAATCGCGAAAATAACCATGAAGGAAGCGTTTTATCGAAAAACGGACTTCAGATTCGTGTTCAGCACCCCGAAAAACCCCTTAGAGAGTAGGTTTGAAAGGGATTAAACAGAGATAATTTTTGAGCAATTTTGATGAAAAATCGCGAAAATAACCATGAAGGAAGCGTTTTATCGAAAAACGGACTTCAGATTCGTGTTCAGCACCCCGAAAAACCCCTTAGAGAGTAGGTTTGAAAGGGATTAAACAGAGTTTATTTTTGAGCAATTTTGATGAAAAATCGCGAAAATAACCATGAAGGAAGCGTTTTATCGAAAAACGGACTTCAGATTCGTGTTCAGCACCCCGAAAAACCCCTTAGAGAGTAGGTTTGAAAGGGATTAAACAGAGATAATTTTTGAGCAATTTTGATGAAAAATCGCGAAAATAACCATGAAGGAAGCGTTTTATCGAAAAACGGACTTCAGATTCGTGTTCAGCACCCCGAAAAACCCCTTAGAGAGTAGGTTTGAAAGGGATTAAACAGAGATAATTTTTGAGCAATTTTGATGAAAAATCGCGAAAATAACCATGAAGGAAGCGTTTTATCGAAAAACGGACTTCAGATTCGTGTTCAGCACCCCGAAAAACCCCTTAGAGAGTAGGTTTGAAAGGGATTAAACAGAGATAATTTTTGAGCAATTTTGATGAAAAATCGCGAAAATAACCATGAAGGAAGCGTTTTATCGAAAAACGGACTTCAGATTCGTGTTCAGCACCCCGATAAACCCCTTAAGAGTAGGTTTGAAGGGTTTTGAGCAATTTTGATGAAAAATCGCGAAAATAACCATGAAGGAAGCGTTTTATCGAAAAACGGACTTCGAATTCGTGTTCAGCACCCCGAAAAACCCCTTAGAGTAGGTTTGAAAGGGATTAAACAGAGATAATTTTTGAGCAATTTTGATGAAAAATCGCGAAAATAACCATGAAGGAAGCGTTTTATCGAAAAACGGACTTCGAATTCGTGTTCAGCACCCCGAAAAACCCCTTAGAGAGTAGGTTTGAAAGGGATTAAACAGAGATAATTTTTGAGCAATTTTGATGAAAAATCGCGAAAATAACCATGAAGGAAGCGTTTTATCGAAAAACGGACTTCGAATTCGTGTTCAGCACCCCGAAAAACCCCTTAGAGAGTAGGTTTGAAAGGGATTAAACAGAGATAATTTTTGAGCAATTTTGATGAAAAATCGCGAAAATAACCATGAAGGAAGCGTTTTATCGAAAAACGGACTTCGAATTCGTGTTCAGCACCCCGAAAAACCCCTTAGAGAGTAGGTTTGAAAGGGATTAAACAGAGATAATTTTTGAGCAATTTTGATGAAAAATCGCGAAAATAACCATGAAGGAAGCGTTTTATCGAAAAACGGACTTCGAATTCGTGTTCAGCACCCCGAAAAACCCCTTAGAGAGTAGGTTTGAAAGGGATTAAACAGAGATAATTTTTGAGCAATTTTGATGAAAAATCGCGAAAATAACCATGAAGGAAGCGTTTTATCGAAAAACGGACTTCGAATTCGTGTTCAGCACCCCGAAAAACCCCTTAGAGAGTAGGTTTGAAAGGGATTAAACAGAGATAATTTTTGAGCAATTTTGATGAAAAATCGCGAAAATAACCATGAAGGAAGCGTTTTATCGAAAAACGGACTTCGAATTCGTGTTCAGCACCCCGAAAAACCCCTTAGAGAGTAGGTTTGAAAGGGATTAAACAGAGATAATTTTTGAGCAATTTTGATGAAAAATCGCGAAAATAACCATGAAGCGTTTTATCGAAAAACGGACTTCGAATTCGTGTTCAGCACCCCGAAAAACCCCTTAGAGAGTAGGTTTGAAAGGGATTAAACAGAGATAATTTTTGAGCAATTTTGATGAAAAATCGCGAAAATAACCATGAAGGAAGCGTTTTATCGAAAAACGGACTTCGAATTCGTGTTCAGCACCCCGAAAAACCCCTTAGAGAGTAGGTTTGAAAGGGATTAAACAGAGATAATTTTTGAGCAATTTTGATGAAAAATCGCGAAAATAACCATGAAGGAAGCGTTTTATCGAAAAACGGACTTCGAATTCGTGTTCAGCACCCCGAAAAACCCCTTAGAGAGTAGGTTTGAAAGGGATTAAACAGAGATAATTTTTGAGCAATTTTGATGAAAAATCGCGAAAATAACCATGAAGGAAGCGTTTTATCGAAAAACGGACTTCGAATTCGTGTTCAGCACCCCGAAAAACCCCTTAGAGAGTAGGTTTGAAAGGGATTAAACAGAGATATAATTTTTGAGCAATTTTGATGAAAAATCGCGAAAATAACCATGAAGGAAGCGTTTTATCGAAAAACGGACTTCGAATTCGTGTTCAGCACCCCGAAAAACCCCTTAGAGAGTAGGTTTGAAAGGGATTAAACAGAGATAATTTTTGAGCAATTTTGATGAAAAATCGCGAAAATAACCATGAAGGAAGCGTTTTATCGAAAAACGGACTTCGAATTCGTGTTCAGCACCCCGAAAAACCCCTTAGAGAGTAGGTTTGAAAGGGATTAAACAGAGATAATTTTTGAGCAATTTTGATGAAAAATCGCGAAAATAACCATGAAGGAAGCGTTTTATCGAAAAACGGACTTCGAATTCGTGTTCAGCACCCCGAAAAACCCCTTAGAGAGTAGGTTTGAAAGGGATTAAACAGAGATAATTTTTGAGCAATTTTGATGAAAAATCGCGAAAATAACCATGAAGGAAGCGTTTTATCGAAAAACGGACTTCGAATTCGTGTTCAGCACCCCGAAAAACCCCTTAGAGAGTAGGTTTGAAAGGGATTAAACAGAGATAATTTTTGAGCAATTTTGATGAAAAATCGCGAAAATAACCATGAAGGAAGCGTTTTATCGAAAAACGGACTTCGAATTCGTGTTCAGCACCCCGAAAAACCCCTTAGAGAGTAGGTTTGAAAGGGATTAAACAGAGATAATTTTTGAGCAATTTTGATGAAAAATCGCGAAAATAACCATGAAGGAAGCGTTTTATCGAAAAACGGACTTCGAATTCGTGTTCAGCACCCCGAAAAACCCCTTAGAGAGTAGGTTTGAAAGGGATTAAACAGAGATAATTTTTGAGCAATTTTGATGAAAAATCGCGAAAATAACCATGAAGGAAGCGTTTTATCGAAAAACGGACTTCGAATTCGTGTTCAGCACCCCGAAAAACCCCTTAGAGAGTAGGTTTGAAAGGGATTAAACAGAGATAATTTTTGAGCAATTTTGATGAAAAATCGCGAAAATAACCATGAAGGAAGCGTTTTATCGAAAAACGGACTTCGAATTCGTGTTCAGCACCCCGAAAAACCCCTTAGAGAGTAGGTTTGAAAGGGATTAAACAGAGATAATTTTTGAGCAATTTTGATGAAAAATCGCGAAAATAACCATGAAGGAAGCGTTTTATCGAAAAACGGACTTCGAATTCGTGTTCAGCACCCCGAAAAACCCCTTAGAGAGTAGGTTTGAAAGGGATTAAACAGAGATAATTTTTGAGCAATTTTGATGAAAAATCGCGAAAATAACCATGAAGGAAGCGTTTTATCGAAAAACGGACTTCGAATTCGTGTTCAGCACCCCGAAAAACCCCTTAGAGAGTAGGTTTGAAAGGGATTAAACAGAGATAATTTTTGAGCAATTTTGATGAAAAATCGCGAAAATAACCATGAAGGAAGCGTTTTATCGAAAAACGGACTTCGAATTCGTGTTCAGCACCCCGAAAAACCCCTTAGAGAGTAGGTTTGAAAGGGATTAAACAGAGATAATTTTTGAGCAATTTTGATGAAAAATCGCGAAAATAACCATGAAGGAAGCGTTTTATCGAAAAACGGACTTCGAATTCGTGTTCAGCACCCCGAAAAACCCCTTAGAGAGTAGGTTTGAAAGGGATTAAACAGAGATAATTTTTGAGCAATTTTGATGAAAAATCGCGAAAATAACCATGAAGGAAGCGTTTTATCGAAAAACGGACTTCGAATTCGTGTTCAGCACCCCGAAAAACCCCTTAGAGAGTAGGTTTGAAAGGGATTAAACAGAGATAATTTTTGAGCAATTTTGATGAAAAATCGCGAAAATAACCATGAAGGAAGCGTTTTATCGAAAAACGGACTTCGAATTCGTGTTCAGCACCCCGAAAAACCCCTTAGAGAGTAGGTTTGAAAGGGATTAAACAGAGATAATTTTTGAGCAATTTTGATGAAAAATCGCGAAAATAACCATGAAGGAAGCGTTTTATCGAAAAACGGACTTCGAATTCGTGTTCAGCACCCCGAAAAACCCCTTAGAGAGTAGGTTTGAAAGGGATTAAACAGAGATAATTTTTGAGCAATTTTGATGAAAAATCGCGAAAATAACCATGAAGGAAGCGTTTTATCGAAAAACGGACTTCGAATTCGTGTTCAGCACCCCGAAAAACCCCTTAGAGAGTAGGTTTGAAAGGGATTAAACAGAGATAATTTTTGAGCAATTTTGATGAAAAATCGCGAAAATAACCATGAAGGAAGCGTTTTATCGAAAAACGGACTTCGAATTCGTGTTCAGCACCCCGAAAAACCCCTTAGAGAGTAGGTTTGAAAGGGATTAAACAGAGATAATTTTTGAGCAATTTTGATGAAAAATCGCGAAAATAACCATGAAGGAAGCGTTTTATCGAAAAACGGACTTCGAATTCGTGTTCAGCACCCCGAAAAACCCCTTAGAGAGTAGGTTTGAAAGGGATTAAACAGAGATAATTTTTGAGCAATTTTGATGAAAAATCGCGAAAATAACCATGAAGGAAGCGTTTTATCGAAAAACGGACTTCGAATTCGTGTTCAGCACCCCGAAAAACCCCTTAGAGAGTAGGTTTGAAAGGGATTAAACAGAGATAATTTTTGAGCAATTTTGATGAAAAATCGCGAAAATAACCATGAAGGAAGCGTTTTATCGAAAAACGGACTTCGAATTCGTGTTCAGCACCCCGAAAAACCCCTTAGAGAGTAGGTTTGAAAGGGATTAAACAGAGATAATTTTTGAGCAATTTTGATGAAAAATCGCGAAAATAACCATGAAGAGCGTTTTATCGAAAAACGGACTTCGAATTCGTGTTCAGCACCCCGAAAAACCCCTTAGAGAGTAGGTTTGAAAGGGATTAAACAGAGATAATTTTTGAGCAATTTTGATGAAAAATCGCGAAAATAACCATGAAGGAAGCGTTTTATCGAAAAACGGACTTCGAATTCGTGTTCAGCACCCCGAAAAACCCCTTAGAGAGTAGGTTTGAAAGGGATTAAACAGAGATAATTTTTGAGCAATTTTGATGAAAAATCGCGAAAATAACCATGAAGGAAGCGTTTTATCGAAAAACGGACTTCGAATTCGTGTTCAGCACCCCGAAAAACCCCTTAGAGAGTAGGTTTGAAAGGGATTAAACAGAGATAATTTTTGAGCAATTTTGATGAAAAATCGCGAAAATAACCATGAAGGAAGCGTTTTATCGAAAAACGGACTTCGAATTCGTGTTCAGCACCCCGAAAAACCCCTTAGAGAGTAGGTTTGAAAGGGATTAAACAGAGATAATTTTTGAGCAATTTTGATGAAAAATCGCGAAAATAACCATGAAGGAAGCGTTTTATCGAAAAACGGACTTCGAATTCGTGTTCAGCACCCCGAAAAACCCTTAGAGAGTAGGTTTGAAAGGGATTAAACAGAGATAATTTTTGAGCAATTTTGATGAAAAATCGCGAAAATAACCATGAAGGAAGCGTTTTATCGAAAAACGGACTTCGAATTCGTGTTCAGCACCCCGAAAAACCCCTTAGAGAGTAGGTTTGAAAGGGATTAAACAGAGATAATTTTTGAGCAATTTTGATGAAAAATCGCGAAAATAACCATGAAGGAAGCGTTTTATCGAAAAACGGACTTCGAATTCGTGTTCAGCACCCCGAAAAACCCCCTTAGAGAGTAGGTTTGAAAGGGATTAAACAGAGATAATTTTTGAGCAATTTTGATGAAAAATCGCGAAAATAACCATGAAGGAAGCGTTTTATCGAAAAACGGACTTCGAATTCGTGTTCAGCACCCCGAAAAACCCCTTAGAGAGTAGGTTTGAAAGGGATTAAACAGAGATAATTTTTGAGCAATTTTGATGAAAAATCGCGAAAATAACCATGAAGGAAGCGTTTTATCGAAAAACGGACTTCGAATTCGTGTTCAGCACCCCGAAAAACCCCTTAGAGAGTAGGTTTGAAAGGGATTAAACAGAGATAATTTTTGAGCAATTTTGATGAAAAATCGCGAAAATAACCATGAAGGAAGCGTTTTATCGAAAAACGGACTTCGAATTCGTGTTCAGCACCCCGAAAAACCCCTTAGAGAGTAGGTTTGAAAGGGATTAAACAGAGATAATTTTTGAGCAATTTTGATGAAAAATCGCGAAAATAACCATGAAGGAAGCGTTTTATCGAAAAACGGACTTCGAATTCGTGTTCAGCACCCCGAAAAACCCCTTAGAGAGTAGGTTTGAAAGGGATTAAACAGAGATAATTTTTGAGCAATTTTGATGAAAAATCGCGAAAATAACCATGAAGGAAGCGTTTTATCGAAAAACGGACTTCGAATTCGTGTTCAGCACCCCGAAAAACCCCTTAGAGAGTAGGTTTGAAAGGGATTAAACAGAGATAATTTTTGAGCAATTTTGATGAAAAATCGCGAAAATAACCATGAAGGAAGCGTTTTATCGAAAAACGGACTTCGAATTCGTGTTCAGCACCCCGAAAAACCCCTTAGAGAGTAGGTTTGAAAGGGATTAAACAGAGATAATTTTTGAGCAATTTTGATGAAAAATCGCGAAAATAACCATGAAGGAAGCGTTTTATCGAAAAACGGACTTCGAATTCGTGTTCAGCACCCCGAAAAACCCCTTAGAGAGTAGGTTTGAAAGGGATTAAACAGAGATAATTTTTGAGCAATTTTGATGAAAAATCGCGAAAATAACCATGAAGGAAGCGTTTTATCGAAAAACGGACTTCGAATTCGTGTTCAGCACCCCGAAAAACCCCTTAGAGAGTAGGTTTGAAAGGGATTAAACAGAGATAATTTTTGAGCAATTTTGATGAAAAATCGCGAAAATAACCATGAAGGAAGCGTTTTATCGAAAAACGGACTTCGAATTCGTGTTCAGCACCCCGAAAAACCCCTTAGAGAGTAGGTTTGAAAGGGATTAAACAGAGATAATTTTTGAGCAATTTTGATGAAAAATCGCGAAAATAACCATGAAGGAAGCGTTTTATCGAAAAACGGACTTCGAATTCGTGTTCAGCACCCCGAAAAACCCCTTAGAGTAGGTTTGAAAGGGATTAAACAGAGATAATTTTTGAGCAATTTTGATGAAAAATCGCGAAAATAACCATGAAGGAAGCGTTTTATCGAAAAACGGACTTCGAATTCGTGTTCAGCACCCCGAAAAACCCCTTAGAGAGTAGGTTTGAAAGGGATTAAACAGAGATAATTTTTGAGCAATTTTGATGAAAAATCGCGAAAATAACCATGAAGGAAGCGTTTTATCGAAAAACGGACTTCGAATTCGTGTTCAGCACCCCGAAAAACCCCTTAGAGAGTAGGTTTGAAAGGGATTAAACAGAGATAATTTTTGAGCAATTTTGATGAAAAATCGCGAAAATAACCATGAAGGAAGCGTTTTATCGAAAAACGGACTTCGAATTCGTGTTCAGCACCCCGAAAAACCCCTTAGAGAGTAGGTTTGAAAGGGATTAAACAGAGATAATTTTTGAGCAATTTTGATGAAAAATCGCGAAAATAACCATGAAGGAAGCGTTTTATCGAAAAACGGACTTCGAATTCGTGTTCAGCACCCCGAAAAACCCCTTAGAGAGTAGGTTTGAAAGGGATTAAACAGAGATAATTTTTGAGCAATTTTGATGAAAAATCGCGAAAATAACCATGAAGGAAGCGTTTTATCGAAAAACGGACTTCGAATTCGTGTTCAGCACCCCGAAAAACCCCTTAGAGAGTAGGTTTGAAAGGGATTAAACAGAGATAATTTTTGAGCAATTTTGATGAAAAATCGCGAAAATAACCATGAAGGAAGCGTTTTATCGAAAAACGGACTTCGAATTCGTGTTCAGCACCCCGAAAAACCCCTTAGAGAGTAGGTTTGAAAGGGATTAAACAGAGATAATTTTTGAGCAATTTTGATGAAAAATCGCGAAAATAACCATGAAGGAAGCGTTTTATCGAAAAACGGACTTCGAATTCGTGTTCAGCACCCCGAAAAACCCCTTAGAGAGTAGGTTTGAAAGGGATTAAACAGAGATAATTTTTGAGCAATTTTGATGAAAAATCGCGAAAATAACCATGAAGGAAGCGTTTTATCGAAAAACGGACTTCGAATTCGTGTTCAGCACCCCGAAAAACCCCTTAGAGAGTAGGTTTGAAAGGGATTAAACAGAGATAATTTTTGAGCAATTTTGATGAAAAATCGCGAAAATAACCATGAAGGAAGCGTTTTATCGAAAAACGGACTTCGAATTCGTGTTCAGCACCCCGAAAAACCCCTTAGAGAGTAGGTTTGAAAGGGATTAAACAGAGATAATTTTTGAGCAATTTTGATGAAAAATCGCGAAAATAACCATGAAGGAAGCGTTTTATCGAAAAACGGACTTCGAATTCGTGTTCAGCACCCCGAAAAACCCCTTAGAGAGTAGGTTTGAAAGGGATTAAACAGAGATAATTTTTGAGCAATTTTGATGAAAAATCGCGAAAATAACCATGAAGGAAGCGTTTTATCGAAAAACGGACTTCGAATTCGTGTTCAGCACCCCGAAAAACCCCTTAGAGAGTAGGTTTGAAAGGGATTAAACAGAGATAATTTTTGAGCAATTTTGATGAAAAATCGCGAAAATAACCATGAAGGAAGCGTTTTATCGAAAAACGGACTTCGAATTCGTGTTCAGCACCCCGAAAAACCCCTTAGAGAGTAGGTTTGAAAGGGATTAAACAGAGATAATTTTTGAGCAATTTTGATGAAAAATCGCGAAAATAACCATGAAGGAAGCGTTTTATCGAAAAACGGACTTCGAATTCGTGTTCAGCACCCCGAAAAACCCCTTAGAGAGTAGGTTTGAAAGGGATTAAACAGAGATAATTTTTGAGCAATTTTGATGAAAAATCGCGAAAATAACCATGAAGGAAGCGTTTTATCGAAAAACGGACTTCGAATTCGTGTTCAGCACCCCGAAAAACCCCTTAGAGAGTAGGTTTGAAAGGGATTAAACAGAGATAATTTTTGAGCAATTTTGATGAAAAATCGCGAAAATAACCATGAAGGAAGCGTTTTATCGAAAAACGGACTTCGAATTCGTGTTCAGCACCCCGAAAAACCCCTTAGAGAGTAGGTTTGAAAGGGATTAAACAGAGATAATTTTTGAGCAATTTTGATGAAAAATCGCGAAAATAACCATGAAGGAAGCGTTTTATCGAAAAACGGACTTCGAATTCGTGTTCAGCACCCCGAAAAACCCCTTAGAGAGTAGGTTTGAAAGGGATTAAACAGAGATAATTTTTGAGCAATTTTGATGAAAAATCGCGAAAATAACCATGAAGGAAGCGTTTTATCGAAAAACGGACTTCGAATTCGTGTTCAGCACCCCGAAAAACCCCTTAGAGAGTAGGTTTGAAAGGGATTAAACAGAGATAATTTTTGAGCAATTTTGATGAAAAATCGCGAAAATAACCATGAAGGAAGCGTTTTATCGAAAAACGGACTTCGAATTCGTGTTCAGCACCCCGAAAAACCCCTTAGAGAGTAGGTTTGAAAGGGATTAAACAGAGATAATTTTTGAGCAATTTTGATGAAAAATCGCGAAAATAACCATGAAGGAAGCGTTTTATCGAAAAACGGACTTCGAATTCGTGTTCAGCACCCCGAAAAACCCCTTAGAGAGTAGGTTTGAAAGGGATTAAACAGAGATAATTTTTGAGCAATTTTGATGAAAAATCGCGAAAATAACCATGAAGGAAGCGTTTTATCGAAAAACGGACTTCGAATTCGTGTTCAGCACCCCGAAAAACCCCTTAGAGAGTAGGTTTGAAAGGGATTAAACAGAGATAATTTTTGAGCAATTTTGATGAAAAATCGCGAAAATAACCATGAAGGAAGCGTTTTATCGAAAAACGGACTTCGAATTCGTGTTCAGCACCCCGAAAAACCCCTTAGAGAGTAGGTTTGAAAGGGATTAAACAGAGATAATTTTTGAGCAATTTTGATGAAAAATCGCGAAAATAACCATGAAGGAAGCGTTTTATCGAAAAACGGACTTCGAATTCGTGTTCAGCACCCCGAAAAACCCCTTAGAGAGTAGGTTTGAAAGGGATTAAACAGAGATAATTTTTGAGCAATTTTGATGAAAAATCGCGAAAATAACCATGAAGGAAGCGTTTTATCGAAAAACGGACTTCGAATTCGTGTTCAGCACCCCGAAAAACCCCTTAGAGAGTAGGTTTGAAAGGGATTAAACAGAGATAATTTTTGAGCAATTTTGATGAAAAATCGCGAAAATAACCATGAAGGAAGCGTTTTATCGAAAAACGGACTTCGAATTCGTGTTCAGCACCCCGAAAAACCCCTTAGAGAGTAGGTTTGAAAGGGATTAAACAGAGATAATTTTTGAGCAATTTGATGAAAAATCGCGAAAATAACCATGAAGGAAGCGTTTTATCGAAAAACGGACTTCGAATTCGTGTTCAGCACCCCGAAAAACCCCTTAGAGAGTAGGTTTGAAAGGGATTAAACAGAGATAATTTTTGAGCAATTTTGATGAAAAATCGCGAAAATAACCATGAAGGAAGCGTTTTATCGAAAAACGGACTTCGAATTCGTGTTCAGCACCCCGAAAAACCCCTTAGAGAGTAGGTTTGAAAGGGATTAAACAGAGATAATTTTTGAGCAATTTTGATGAAAAATCGCGAAAATAACCATGAAGGAAGCGTTTTATCGAAAAACGGACTTCGAATTCGTGTTCAGCACCCCGAAAAACCCCTTAGAGAGTAGGTTTGAAAGGGATTAAACAGAGATAATTTTTGAGCAATTTTGATGAAAAATCGCGAAAATAACCATGAAGGAAGCGTTTTATCGAAAAACGGACTTCGAATTCGTGTTCAGCACCCCGAAAAACCCCTTAGAGAGTAGGTTTGAAAGGGATTAAACAGAGATAATTTTTGAGCAATTTTGATGAAAAATCGCGAAAATAACCATGAAGGAAGCGTTTTATCGAAAAACGGACTTCGAATTCGTGTTCAGCACCCCGAAAAACCCCTTAGAGAGTAGGTTTGAAAGGGATTAAACAGAGATAATTTTTGAGCAATTTTGATGAAAAATCGCGAAAATAACCATGAAGGAAGCGTTTTATCGAAAAACGGACTTCGAATTCGTGTTCAGCACCCCGAAAAACCCCTTAGAGAGTAGGTTTGAAAGGGATTAAACAGAGATAATTTTTGAGCAATTTTGATGAAAAATCGCGAAAATAACCATGAAGGAAGCGTTTTATCGAAAAACGGACTTCGAATTCGTGTTCAGCACCCCGAAAAACCCCTTAGAGAGTAGGTTTGAAAGGGATTAAACAGAGATAATTTTTGAGCAATTTTGATGAAAAATCGCGAAAATAACCATGAAGGAAGCGTTTTATCGAAAAACGGACTTCGAATTCGTGTTCAGCACCCCGAAAAACCCCTTAGAGAGTAGGTTTGAAAGGGATTAAACAGAGATAATTTTTGAGCAATTTTGATGAAAAATCGCGAAAATAACCATGAAGGAAGCGTTTTATCGAAAAACGGACTTCGAATTCGTGTTCAGCACCCCGAAAAACCCCTTAGAGAGTAGGTTTGAAAGGGATTAAACAGAGATAATTTTTGAGCAATTTTGATGAAAAATCGCGAAAATAACCATGAAGGAAGCGTTTTATCGAAAAACGGACTTCGAATTCGTGTTCAGCACCCCGAAAAACCCCTTAGAGAGTAGGTTTGAAAGGGATTAAACAGAGATAATTTTTGAGCAATTTTGATGAAAAATCGCGAAAATAACCATGAAGGAAGCGTTTTATCGAAAAACGGACTTCGAATTCGTGTTCAGCACCCCGAAAAACCCCTTAGAGAGTAGGTTTGAAAGGGATTAAACAGAGATAATTTTTGAGCAATTTTGATGAAAAATCGCGAAAATAACCATGAAGGAAGCGTTTTATCGAAAAACGGACTTCGAATTCGTGTTCAGCACCCCGAAAAACCCCTTAGAGAGTAGGTTTGAAAGGGATTAAACAGAGATAATTTTTGAGCAATTTTGATGAAAAATCGCGAAAATAACCATGAAGGAAGCGTTTTATCGAAAAACGGACTTCGAATTCGTGTTCAGCACCCCGAAAAACCCCTTAGAGAGTAGGTTTGAAAGGGATTAAACAGAGATAATTTTTGAGCAATTTTGATGAAAAATCGCGAAAATAACCATGAAGGAAGCGTTTTATCGAAAAACGGACTTCGAATTCGTGTTCAGCACCCCGAAAAACCCCTTAGAGAGTAGGTTTGAAAGGGATTAAACAGAGATAATTTTTGAGCAATTTTGATGAAAAATCGCGAAAATAACCATGAAGGAAGCGTTTTATCGAAAAACGGACTTCGAATTCGTGTTCAGCACCCCGAAAAACCCCTTAGAGAGTAGGTTTGAAAGGGATTAAACAGAGATAATTTTTGAGCAATTTTGATGAAAAATCGCGAAAATAACCATGAAGGAAGCGTTTTATCGAAAAACGGACTTCGAATTCGTGTTCAGCACCCCGAAAAACCCCTTAGAGAGTAGGTTTGAAAGGGATTAAACAGAGATAATTTTTGAGCAATTTTGATGAAAAATCGCGAAAATAACCATGAAGGAAGCGTTTTATCGAAAAACGGACTTCGAATTCGTGTTCAGCACCCCGAAAAACCCCTTAGAGAGTAGGTTTGAAAGGGATTAAACAGAGATAATTTTTGAGCAATTTTGATGAAAAATCGCGAAAATAACCATGAAGGAAGCGTTTTATCGAAAAACGGACTTCGAATTCGTGTTCAGCACCCCGAAAAACCCCTTAGAGAGTAGGTTTGAAAGGGATTAAACAGAGATAATTTTTGAGCAATTTTGATGAAAAATCGCGAAAATAACCATGAAGGAAGCGTTTTATCGAAAAACGGACTTCGAATTCGTGTTCAGCACCCCGAAAAACCCCTTAGAGAGTAGGTTTGAAAGGGATTAAACAGAGATAATTTTTGAGCAATTTTGATGAAAAATCGCGAAAATAACCATGAAGGAAGCGTTTTATCGAAAAACGGACTTCGAATTCGTGTTCAGCACCCCGAAAAACCCCTTAGAGAGTAGGTTTGAAAGGGATTAAACAGAGATAATTTTTGAGCAATTTTGATGAAAAATCGCGAAAATAACCATGAAGGAAGCGTTTTATCGAAAAACGGACTTCGAATTCGTGTTCAGCACCCCGAAAAACCCCTTAGAGAGTAGGTTTGAAAGGGATTAAACAGAGATAATTTTTGAGCAATTTTGATGAAAAATCGCGAAAATAACCATGAAGGAAGCGTTTTATCGAAAAACGGACTTCGAATTCGTGTTCAGCACCCCGAAAAACCCCTTAGAGAGTAGGTTTGAAAGGGATTAAACAGAGATAATTTTTGAGCAATTTTGATGAAAAATCGCGAAAATAACCATGAAGGAAGCGTTTTATCGAAAAACGGACTTCGAATTCGTGTTCAGCACCCCGAAAAACCCCTTAGAGAGTAGGTTTGAAAGGGATTAAACAGAGATAATTTTTGAGCAATTTTGATGAAAAATCGCGAAAATAACCATGAAGGAAGCGTTTTATCGAAAAACGGACTTCGAATTCGTGTTCAGCACCCCGAAAAACCCCTTAGAGAGTAGGTTTGAAAGGGATTAAACAGAGATAATTTTTGAGCAATTTTGATGAAAAATCGCGAAAATAACCATGAAGGAAGCGTTTTATCGAAAAACGGACTTCGAATTCGTGTTCAGCACCCCGAAAAACCCCTTAGAGAGTAGGTTTGAAAGGGATTAAACAGAGATAATTTTTGAGCAATTTTGATGAAAAATCGCGAAAATAACCATGAAGGAAGCGTTTTATCGAAAAACGGACTTCGAATTCGTGTTCAGCACCCCGAAAAACCCCTTAGAGAGTAGGTTTGAAAGGGATTAAACAGAGATAATTTTTGAGCAATTTTGATGAAAAATCGCGAAAATAACCATGAAGGAAGCGTTTTATCGAAAAACGGACTTCGAATTCGTGTTCAGCACCCCGAAAAACCCCTTAGAGAGTAGGTTTGAAAGGGATTAAACGAAGATAATTTT
>JAVIWC010000928.1:0-22829 GCA_031894815.1 Creontiades dilutus
TGGTAATGCTTCTGAAACAGCAAGGGGGTCACACTCCTCCTGTGTACAACTCATACCCTAGCGAACACGTCGGATAGTATAAGGAAAAAATGTTGGTAGATAATATTGTTTGTGTCACTGATCCTTCTTTATCTAGTAAACTTTCTGTTTTTTATCTACTACCTAATTGTTTTTTGTCACTAAGGTTTTGGTTATTACTACCAGCTATGTTCAATAGCTATAGCGCACCATCATGAATGGGAATATGCAATAGGGAAAACCTCGCTGAAATAAATACAGCGAGGAAAGAGGCAAAAGGGTAATGATACAGAAGCCTGGTTTGATAAGGGCCCATAGTGTCACAATAAGATGAATGCAACTCACCGCAATTAATCGTAAATGAAAACAAACAATAGCCGTCTCTCGGCTATTCGACGATCTTGACTTTGGCCGAACAGCTTAGAAATGCCGTAGACGTTCACAAACGAACGGGTTTATGCATCCGACAAAACTAACCTAAATCGTCACTTGAGAAGTCTGGCGTTGTCACCATTCGATTCAGCGAGAAAAGTTACTTATATCCCTCCACCAACCTTTTTTCGTCGAGACTTTTGGAAAAACCTCAATTTTAACAGAAAACACACGTTTTTCAGCAGTTAAACACCATTTCCTTAACTAAAAATATTTTTAAAAACCAAAACGACTTCACCGTTGGAAAGCTGACATTTTGGCACACGTTTTACCGGGCCTGCACAGTTCTGCGTCAAGCATTCATAAGGTTTGATGAAAGGCGAGATGAAAAACAGGCGATTTCAAGATTTTGAAAATACTGCCGTTTCGTGCAGTAATCGCACATCTCCAATGCAATAAAAAAAAGTTTTCTGACATCAAATAGATAGAAAATTTAACGCAATTTCCAACGGTGTCATCAAATTTGAGCTATCTCCACAATTGAGGGAGTTATGACGGTTTTAATGACATAAGATCGAAAACACGGAAAGAAATCTTAAATCCCGAAAAGCCCGGAAACGAGGCCTCTGGCAAAAAATTGCTAAGGGGCATTTTTGTTCGGAAGTGAGTTGTAGAACACGAAGGAGTCGGATTGTGCATGACTCCTGGGACACCCTGTATACCGACGGAGTTTTAGATTGTTTATCTCAAACAAACATCCTCTCTCTTGGTGTGACGGCTTCTCTCCAGCTTGTGGTTTGCTTTTTGAGATGAACTTCAAATTTGCTCAGCAGTACGTTGGACAAATTTTCGGACATTCTGAAGTATTCGAAAATTTTTGTCCCATCATCTATCCTTCAGGAAATAGAGATGGTTAAAATTGATGGTTAAATTTCCTTTAGGAATAGAGATTTTCGGAATTTTTGCTGCCATCCTGAAATTTTCTCCAAAACTTCTGAAGAAAGTTAATGAAACTTGGATTGTACGATTTGGGCTGCATTCTAGGCATAGTAGACACTTCCTGTCCCGATGGGTTGGGGGAAGGCCTCAGAATTTTCCGGCTCGTTTTCGAGTCTGGCAGCATCAAGTTGAAGCCGTGGATATAGTGTACATGGAATGACAGCTGCTGTCATTTTGCCATTAGGTTTCAATATGACTCATGTTGCCATTATATGGTTGCTGGGGAATAACCTGAACGAAGATGACCACGGCCTGAAAGTGGTCTATTATCCAGGCAGAAACGATCAAAGTAAAATGGTGGAAGCTCTTTCTAGTGATTGCGGAATATTACGTTTCGTACAATAACAGCATGTCCGTGTGATGGCCACCACCATTCATGTGGTAAATGTTTATTGCGCGGTGGTGAATCACGTCTTCCGTAATTGTTGGTTTGTTGACCTGACGCTGTCTACTCACGTTGTTTGCAATAACTGATGCCCGAAGAGGGATGATGGATGAAGCAATCATCCAAGTTGTCAGGTAGACTGTGCGTCAGTGGTAACGAGTCGTTAAAAGGCGTACGGTCGGGGTCGTGAGCTCGTACGACATTTGCCTCTTCTCAGCCGGCTTTAATTATTTCACCGCGTGTTTTATCGCTTCCCATCTGGTTAAACGTGCGAGTGGGTTGCGTGCGATGGATGGAAGCTCCTAAGGCCCGCCGGGACCTCCTGACAAATCACCTTTTAGCACATCACTTCACCCAAAACGGTGCGTTGAAATCTTTCACTGATCACTGAACTTTAGCAATTAACGCACTTCCATTCAACGAATTAAGCATATAAAATGATCGTTACAATGGAGTTTTTCAATATTTTTGATGTCAGGAAATCAACATTGTCTACTCTGCAATATCTGCGTCACTGTTTTCAAACTCCTCCTCTAATACCAATACTAATTAGGCTTATTTTTTTAGCACAAATTAGTCAAAATAACCAATAACAAGAATAGAGCAATAAATAGGGAAGCAAGCACTAACAAATTAAATAACTAATGGAAGCAGAAACACAATAAATGAAACAAAAACCCTCTTTAAGAAAGCTTTCATTTAAATGCCCTTGAAAGAAGGAAATTGATTTTTATTTACAAATTTTAACTGTTTACTCATAGTCTATATACTCAATTCATAAAATCAAAAAATCTTGTCGAGAGATTCAGGCTTCTGTTAATTAACTAGTTCCTGGATAGGTACCTATTTCATTGACCAACTCATTCAGATACGTTTATTTTTATTTCAGTTTAATTAGGTTAATACTTCCAAAACAATTATAAACCAAACCCCAGTGAAAGAATTTGCAGCGTATCATGCATATCAGAATGCTTCAACCCGTGTATCGGCTACAAAGCCTTTTAGGAGTTCACTCGAGTATCCACATTACTACATCACAACGTCACTAGGTTACTGATATCAAAACAAAAACAATAATAATCCAAAATAACGCAAATGTTGGCACCTTAAATCGGGCCATACATCGGTGAATGGTTTGAGCTACGGACCTGGGGAGGGGCTCATTCGATTCCTCGTGGTGTGTTCTTCAAAAAGAGTACAAATTTAGGCCGCCCTTAAAGGGCACTTTAAATTAAGTGAGAGTGCTGGCTAAAGAATTTACCTGAAAATTTTGCTCCAACCGTTTGGGAGAAATCGTGCGTACTTCGGACGGACGGAAAATTTTTTATTGCGGATTCGGATTCTACACCCTTTGGAACGTAAACCATGAAATTTTCAGGGGGGTTAGAATTTTTTTTTTTTCCAAGAGCGATTACAATGGTTTACATTTAAGCGATTACAATTTTATTATTGAATAATAAACCAAAATAACTTTTTTAGATTAGTACAAATTAAGATTTGAACTCAAACGATATTTCCATATTTTAACTTCTTGGTTTTAAAAAAGTACTTAGGTACTTTTGGTTCCAATTTTATGTGATCACAAGTAGGTACCATTATTATTGAATGTTCAATTTGCTATGTTATCTCAATTGACTACCTTGGGAAAGGATATTATTGAACGTAGTCCACAACTGATTTCAGCGAATTTGCAATAAAATAAGATATTTAAGAAAAGAAAAGTATTGGAACAATTAGGAGAAATGAAACGCTTTTTCGATAATCGTGTGGGCATACCTAGTAGTTTTTCTTTGTGAAATCAACTTGTGAAGTTTGACCATTCCAGCCTAATGGAAAAGTGTGGTGTGCCATTAGGCTACAATTTTGAAGACTTTGGTAGGTATTTCTGCATTTTCCAAATTTTTGGTAAATTGAAAAAACTTTAGGCTCACAAAATTGTATGTGATGCAAGTGCGGGTTCCTTTCAAGTAGGTACCAGTTATTATACCAGCAGTTATAGTTATACATAACATTATGAATAATAATTACGGAAACTGAGCAGTTTTGTGGAAGTTTCGAAGTGAAAAATGGGAGCAAAAATTGGGATTTTGAGAACAAAGTGGGGTATCGTTTTCAATGTGTGTTGTAAATTTGGACGCTGGATTGATTGGAATGTGTCCTAGATTGGACATTACAATTTCAAGAGCGAAGTATGGTTAAACTGTCAAATTTAATTTTCTCAGCCAGAAAATGACAAGAAAAACGTAACTTCCCTCTTAATTTCACTCAACAACGAAGATTCTTGGATTCTTGTATTCGCTGAAAAGTATTCGTTAATCATGAATACTTTTGTAATCGTTAATCGTTTTGCCAACGAAAGCGATTACTTCAGAAGTAATCGTTTTTCAGGAATACTTTTCACGATTACATTTATAATCGCAAAAGTATTCGTTAATCGATTAACGCCCATCTCTGCTGACCTATATGTTTAGACCGCCGTTAACCCACTGCTGGTACGTTGGTTTACCAATTGCAACTAATTATTATTTAAAATAATAAACTGAAAGCGAGTGAATGGCGTCCTTTGTTTTATTATAATGTACGGAGTGATGAAAGTCCGCTCAGCGAAAGGAGAAGGTGCGGGATGAGTGGAAGCGTCTGGGGCTGCGCGTTCGACATGGAGCGTTGGAACTCGGTGATGAAGGGGCGGAGAAAGGGCATCGCGGGGCCCAAGCTCGTGAACACGGAAATTTCGTCTTTCAAATTGTGGTGACTTAGGATGGCGATCACCATGTCGTCGCAGAGTAAACCGCTGCCGTGGTCCACCGAGGTCTTGGGCTGGGCTTCCTCTATCCCGCCGAAACTGGGGCCAAGTGAACAAGATCAGACTTGATAGACTACCAAACAGTCTACCGCTTATTAAAATACATTTTGTTTTGCTAAAGAACGAGCAATGGCCAACTGATAAAATAGATAGAGCGAAATATAGTTGTCAATGTTTGAGCATATTGAAAATAGATAGAGTACGAAATGGAAATAGCATAGGTACAACCACGAGACGCACTTGCAGAGTTGCCGTTCGTGGTCTCAAAAGTCATATCCTATGTAAGAACTGTTGAACTGAATAAATCGAGGGTCTCACGGCAACTCCCCACATCGTCATTTTTGGGCAAAATGAGTTCTGCATATCAATAGACGCGTCTTCTCACGGCGGATCGGTCTAACCAAGTAGTTATAATAGAAATTGCCAGCGCTAGCGTGTATCGTCGTCAAGGTGAACAACCCCTATCGTCATGGCATCAGTAACACACCACATCGTCAGTCCACAAGGTGATTTGAAGCTGCTACTCACGGGCTCCAGCGGCGCCAGGAAGAAAAACTAAGTTTCACAGTTTTTCATGTTATTTTTGGAGTTTTAATTGTTTCTCCTTGTACATGGGTAGTTTCCTCAGACATAAATACTTCTGTTCAGAAAAACTCGTCCGTTTTTCAAAACATTTTTGGTGGGGAAAGAGGGAATTGACGAAGTGGGGTGTTGCACTGCAACATCTACGACGATGAGGGGTATTGCTTGAGGAATTCTGGGCTCTTTTTGTCTGAATTGTTACTGTAACTATGATAAAAGTGAATCGAATTTTAGTGCCTACAAAGTATTTCTCACAGGGTATACCGGAATGTTCATGATGTCGTCTGGGTGGAGGTGTAAAATGATTTATTGTGAGTCGTGAAGTGAAAATTTGTTGTTTCCTTCTTTCAGCTTCGTGAATATCCAGGGGTTCTCAACCTTTTTAACACTGTGACCCCCTTTTTAGCTTGAGAATTTTGGCGACCCCATTGTAGTTACATCGTAATGTTGACTTTCAAACATAAGAATTTTTGGCTAAGTGTAAAGAAGGTACTCCCAGAATTGACCAAAGTAGCGTTGAAGATGTTGACACCTTTCTCTACTTCTTACAATTGTGAAAATGGATTTTCCACAATGGTACATTTAAAAACCAAATCACGAAATCGTTTAGCTCTGGAAAATGATATTATTTTGTGTTTGACTAAAATCAACCCAAACATTCCAATACTAGTTAATTCAAAGCAAGCTCAAGTTTCTTATGAAATGTTTTGTTAAATTTTTTACAGTGTATTTTTGCATTGTTACAATGTATTTTGTGTAGTGTGTATTTTATGAGTGAACATATTATTTTTGTCTTACAACAATACGTTGCGAAACAAGCGGCGCGGTGTGCACCATAATTTTGAGCAGCGCTGTTGAGTGATTTATAGCTCTACTTGTTTCTTTTTTTCGGATCCTAATCAATCCAACTTCTGTTAATTTTCTTTTCTGCTTCTAGGTTTGCTAGAAGTAGGTGCTGAGCAAATCAGATTGTAATATCCTATCATAATTCTACCAAGGTACCTAATTTATTTAATTATTCCTTGGTATTCAGGATGCTAATGGGCTTGGAAAACGAAGCTGTTGATTTATTCTGCAATTAAACTGAATGAATCTTTATTAAGATTGATGTTACAAAATGGTGAACAACACAACCTATCGTCACAGCTCTGATGATCAACACCCCACGTCGTCATGTTTTTCGGGAAAAATACATTTTTTAATAAAATATCCTCATTGTTCGATTAAAATAGGCAGTCTGGTTGTAAAAAGCACAGGGTTAAGGGTGCAAGTTTCGTAGGAAAGTAAAAAATCATTGGAAGAGGGTTTTTCGGCTCTCCTGAAAAGTCTCCGAAATGACGATGTGGGGAATTGCCGTGAGACCCTCGCATTTAATGCAATTTTGTTCTGCGACTCTTCAAAAACACTGCCATGAGAACGTATAAGAGCTCTTCTCATAGAAGTGATGTTAATAATAATAACAAATATTTTAAAGCATGGCGAGGCAAAACGAAAATCTGAGAACAACGATTGATCCGAGTTCATTCCTGTGACTGGATCGGGCGTTCAAAACTAAACGGTGCTCAGTGGTTAAGGATCGTCGAACAGCGCTTAAAACTCAACATTTACCCTGAAGAATAAACTTTATCACATTCACAAAACTAATGAAAAGAATTAAGGTAATATAGAGAAAAAATAGTTTTCGTGAAAATTTAGACGATTACTATTCATATTCATGGCAATTCTTCATATCAAAATGATTATTAAGCGAAGTTAGCACTCTGAAACTCAAGAGATGATGTCCCCAGAAGATAGCAAAAACATATTTTCAGCCAGTAACTCTAAATAAAATAGATTGGAAATCGGGTTTTAAGAGCTTTTTGGCGATTCTGTACCACTGAGCGCCTGGGTGAAATCCATTTGGAGAACGATCTCCGTTTAAACTGCTGAACCGCGTTTTGAATTGGGATCAAAGAGTTTATGAAAACGGCCCTAAATGAGAATTTGGATCATTTTTCTGCAGTAGTACCTGGGAAGGGATCTCTGAAGAGATGTGATACGCGCGCACACGAAATGAGCGCCTTCTTGGGGCTCGGGGACGTCAGGGCACTGATCGTTGCGGAGGATGACGTAGTCGTTGACGACCATGTCCTCGAAGTACCTCTCAGGTCTGTCCCACCCGGGCAACGACTGCTGCCAGCCCCCGGAGCTGCAGAAGTAAGGCCGATCGTACATGTGGTCGTAGGGCTTCCAAGACATGGGTTGAATGTACGGCGACAAGTACAAAAAGTGATCCATCTCCGCGATCGCGAAATCGAACTTTTGAAACGGACTGCAGCGCGGGTGGATGTGTATTTCCACAACGTCCCTGACTTGGCCTTTTTTCATCAATACAGGGAGAGGTAAATTCAGTCTTGAAACCCCTGCAATCAACTCCTTGATTAATTGACTATCGGAATGCACTTAGGTCAAAATAAACATACATATTCCGTATTTTAATCATAGTAGGGGAGAGCGGAGATGGCATAAGGGGTTAGAAGGCATTCTAGTTTTTAAAAGTACCGCAATGGGTGTCAAGAGCTGATGAGGCAGTCATGTGACATTCGCAATGACCACCCACGGCAATCCGCCACAAACGATCCAGCAATCCCTTATAAAACCCACAGCAATCTCAATATGATTCTAGAAGTTCTCGAAGCAGGAAAGTAGTGTTTGTGTTCTTTTGTGAGGCCAGTAAGATTTACATATTATTCGGATTTTCTCCAAGCTTCTAATTGTGTTGGGATGCGGGTGCTTTCCTACCGTTTTGGTACTCAGGACTTCTTTGTGTTATTCGGCGCAGGTGTGGGGATATAAAATGTATGATGAGCTCGAAAAAATAGAGAGATTTTTTTCTGAAAAAACTGTTTTGTCTCCCGAAAAACACGCCTAACTATATGCTTTTTAGAGACTAGGGTTGAGCATATGTTCCCCTACACTTCAGCATTGAATGGTGGGTATGCCAAGTTTGCCTTGTCAGCCCCGGAGAATAGATGGACGAGAGCTGTCGCTGAGATGTGCCTCAAGGGGGGGTGGGTTGGGCGGAAGAATGGCAGAAGTTGGCATTGAAACATGAGGTTGCTTATACGCCGTTTACGAATCATGGAACACTATGGCTAAGAATATCCTAGCAAAGGTAAACCTCGAAATCCGCCAAAATATGGTCAGGCGTGCGGATCAAGCTCAATTCCACCTACTCTATAAAAAACTAGATCGAAATCCTGACTATATCCACTCAGGCCTCTCCTTTGCAGATACGAGAATTCTGATGAGACTCCGAGGGGAATTGCTACAGCTGAATTCGCGCCAATGGGATCCACAAGCCGTTCAACTCAGCTCGGTGTGCTCTTGGTGAACCCGAGGCAATATTTTTTGGCAAGATGTGCCGTGCTTCGAGGCATCAGAGGTCATTTTCTCGGAAAACCCCACATCGACACTCAGGAGATGATACGGCTGCTGAACGAGAAAATTATCTCGGCTTCTGTCGAGCTGCATGGATTTACCGAAAACAATTACTGTCAGAATTTAATTATGAGTGAGGATATTAAATATTAAATTAAAATTTTGAACCTGCACCTAATGAACCCCTGAGGTAGTTTGTTGTATCATTTTTTTTTTCATGTTTGCTTAAAACTTGACCAGTTTGTTTAACCGGGTTACTATTGACGAGATATCGGAAAATTGAGTTTTGAGTACTTGTACTTGGTAGTACTGTTACTTTATTTAAAAATATAAATTACATTGTTTTGTAAAATTAAATTGAAATATTTTGTATTATTAATATTTTCTATTGTATTTATAGTTTTTGTGAATTATGAGATTATTATAACTATTGTGAGATTATTGTTTATTTGCGGTTGCTAGAAACATCTGACTACGATGATATTGTATGGCCTCCTCCCGCCTAACGGTTTTAACACCATGGCGTAATGTGTTATGCTTTATAAAATGTACCATACATTTGTTAAATAAACACAATTCAATTCAATTCCTACCGTTTTTCTAATGAATAGGTTCACAGCTTATAGTATACTTGCAGTTTTTATCTTTTTTCGGTGCATGGTTTTGGTGGCCGTGTTTGTTTCATGATTCTTGCAGGGGTTAGTTGGCCTTCTTCAAAGGGGGTTTGTTGACACTGGTTCTTATTAGACTAACTAACCCCTCACATGAAGACCAATCGTTAGAAGGAAGGGAAGCATGTTGTGAAGGAAACAAAGGAGTAAGATTCAGATGGTGATAACAGCTTTGCAGAAACTGAAGACAATCATTCAGATTTGGATGATGGTCAGCAAACACCCACGGAAATTCACAGAAGACAAGCGACTGCCGATGAAAAGAGAGAATTCCATAATGGTTTTATTGAAGGATTCACAGTGGGTGGTTATGTGGCTGTGAGATATGTTGGTAGAACATATTCTGGTCAAAGCATCGCTTTTTGAAACCGCGTTTTTAGCCACAAAAGACCATTTTCCTCGTATTCGTTCGTGGCATTGTGAGGTTTTCAGGGCCACTTTTAGGTTCTGAAATTGGGATTATTTGCTATGGGTGACTTTTACTTATTTAAATCCTATCCCCATACATTTTTGGTCCAAAATTAATAGGAAATGACACCCATGTCAGTAAAAATCCTGAAAAACCACGTGTTTCGTCATAAAAGCCCATTTCCCCTCGTTTTGAAAAAACTTTTCCCAACTACTGTCCTCATTTTCAGATTCTCGTTGAATTTCCTATACGTTCAGACAGTGCTCTGGATAAAATACTGACTTTTTTTTTTAAATACTGAAACACATGGGTTTATTCCTTTTTGAACAATGAGTGATCGTTCGTGGAACTGTGAGGTTTTCCGTACCACGTTGGGTTCTGAAATTGCGATTATCTGCTGTGGATGCATTTCTACTTATCTAAAACCTAGTATGTTTTTCGTCCACAATTAAAAGAAAATGACACCCATGTCAGTAAAAATCCTGAAAACCACGTTTTTTCTGACATAACAAAACATTTTCCTTTAAAATAAATTTCCATAAAAAGCTGCGTGTGACATGTTCAACTCAAGGAGCTTTGTTATGAGCTAAGATTTCAGAAATGGAGATAGCACCTGCAATAATGAACACGTCATCAGGGCGTCTGGCTGTGAAGGGCGTCAAAACGGCACCCGTGGGAACCACCAAACACTGGCAGGTCGTGAGGAGATAGAGAGGGGTCAGGATGTTGGCGCTGCACAGGTGGGATCCATCTTGATTCTGGATGCTCACCAGCCACGGGAAGTCCATCATGCGGATGATCTGGTTGCTAAACTCAGCGATTTCCGTCAATTGGAAGTAAACGTTGACTGGAATCAAGTCGAGATCTCCGTTCAACGATGAACTATTTCCCGCGGGAACGGTGACCTGCAGTTCCTCCAACCCCAGCGCCGCCGTTCCTAACGTCAGCAGAAACCCCGAAATGAACATTTTAAGCCCCATCTGAACCTAATCGGCCGAACGAACCTCTCCAACACTTTTTTAAGATGAATAAATCAGTCATCACCTTCGCTCACTATCCAAATCATACTAACAGTTAAATTTCCTTTAACGCAAAATTTGTAATGTGAAGCGAAACTGCTTCAAATTGAAGTATTCAAACGGTTTCAAAAACAAGCAACCTGTAAACTTGACTTTTCAAATCATTCATGAAGTAGCAACATTTTTGCCAATTGACGCGAGTAAATGAGATGTCCACATCCGTCGTCAATCCACCAGCTAATCGTCAGAACTTATACCGAATTGGCCAAATGTTGAGAAATACAATCCAATCGCATATAAATTTTAGTTTATGCGTTCTCGGAGGCACGTTTATTTGTGCTAGACTCCTTCTAGAAACTTATAACAATATGAAGTTCAGAATGTTTGAAATTGCATTCGAGATACTTGGTACTCTCAAAATGTTCGAACGTAAATGTAGATTATCTACGGTAGGAGGTGTCGCAACTGTCATTCTAACTCCTGTTGAGACTTCAACACGTCAGTGACGGTAAAGATCTATTAACGGCGAGCTGCTTGGTTTTAGCAAAAGCATTACGTCGCGGGTTAGGTACCTAGTTGGTGATGACTAGAGGTCGGAAAATATGCAATTCCTTCAAAATATGATTTTTGGATTTAAAAATATGAACCCTCGCAAAAAGAATATGGAAAAATATGGATCCCTCCAACATTCTCTTATTTGGAAACAACATTATCTCAGTGATAACCTTCACTGATCTAACCTAGGTACAAAACATCGTCCTTGTGTCCACTTTTTATATTATCACGTTTATAATAATAATTATTAACACTTATAGATAGATTTTAATTTTAATAAACGAATAAATACTTCGTGAGCTACAACCCATTTTGATATCCAACACGCAAACAAGAGACATTTTTCCAGACACACCACAGGTAGCGTAGGTACCGACTAGCCAAAAACATTGGAGAAATTTTATGGCTATCATCAATAGCTCTACATATACCTATCGTATAATGATATTAGGATGGATAAAATGTGTTCCATCAAAGCTCGTGAACTGTAATCATTCAAAAAACGGGAAATTGTATGAACATATGACGACGAACTTGCATAATTTAGTAGAATTAGTGTAGTAACCTCCAATAATGGCATCGGATTCCTCGAACACAGTCACAACAATCAGGCTGACCCTGCTTACTCCCTGCGGAAGACTCAGATGTAAACTCTGTAATCTCGTGTTCGAAAGAGGTGAATTCTCGTCGGTTAACTCTTCACAATCCTACAAATGTGTTAACTCAGCAGAATGCTAATCAGAACAGTGTGTTTACCAGTTGATTTGCCAAAAATACGACAGCAATCAAAAACCTTTCTACGTTGCTAAAGCATCACAGCTGAATCTGCGAGTCAATAGCCTCCGAGCCTTAGTCACCCACAATTGGCCACTACCCATCAATGAGGATGCAAGATCCCAGGATGCATCATTTGATGAGTGTTTTCGAGTGAAAGTCCTCAAAAAGATGCCGCCAGGAGCCAATGACAGACAGCTCCACCAGTCAGAAAGGGCACACAAGTGGGTTCTAAAAGCAAACCAACATTCATTACTATTACCCCTCCATCCAAAATGTTAATTGATCTAAAACCGAGCTGTGGTTGAAAGGATTTTCTATAACCTCTTCATTAGCCCTCGTGTCAGCAAAAATGTTCGAGGTTTATGACACAACTAGTCGCATACCCAGACAAGAATACATATGCATACCTATTTGCCAAACACACATCTATTTTTTTATTATTCGGTCTTGGCACGGTCTAAGACAGAAATCCGTATTTCGATCACCGGTTAGCAGTGAGCTCCTCAGGTGCCGAAAATGCAGGTCAAGTCGATCTCAAACAGTGTCTCACTTTTGCTTTCCAACGGTCATTCCTTGAAAAAGCGAAGAAAATGCAAAACGAGAAAATACGCGCCAGCGGATAAAACATGACATTTGAATTTCAATGTTAGAAGGTTCTCTTCCCTCCCCCCGTCTATGTACAAACCAGTCCATCATCAGTCTCCATCAGGCGTCTGGCTGAGTGTATTTGCAATTTTCGAAAAGTGCCATTTCACATTGTTAGGAAAATCGAGACCTAGTGATGTGGTAAGTACTATTTTTATCCTAATCGTTCTTTTGTCACGGTGATCGTTTGTGATTTTGTTCAGTAGATATATTCGAATGTATTACGCTGATTTGTAAGCTGATTAGGCCTTTCCTCCGTTTCTCATATCCTCACGACATGGCAAGTTACATAAATGTAACAGTCGTCACTCAAGATAATAAACCAGGAAAACGGATGTTTCAGGTCTGGTGTCAGACTTCGGCACATCACAGCTGAAGAAGCTCTTGATATCATTGAGGGGAAAATGCATTCAACCTCCTGAAGCACCTCCGTGACAAACGTTACAATGCCCCAGGTACGATGACGAAAAACAGAATTCCCAAAGGCTCACCACTACCCACAAACGAGGAAATGAACAAGGTCGTGATGAGGGGCACAAGTTTCCAGAAAATTGAACATACGGATGGTATTATCATCTGTAAATGGGTGGACAACGGCGCTGTAACCGTTGCATCCACGAAATTAGGGTTACCAACCTAAGAGCCCAGCGAAAAGGTGTTCTAGGGGGAGGATAAGATTGTACAAGTTCCTCAGCCCTACTGCATCCAGCAGTACAACAAAAACATGGGCGGTACGGATCGGATGGACCAGGATGTGAACAGGAGGATGTGAATTGGCATGCGAGGAAAGAAGTGGTGGTTTCCGCTGGGCACGTGGCTGATGGACGTCGTTTTAAACAACGCTTACCTGATTCATCATGCCTACACCAAGAAACCGAAGTTGAAATTTCTGCGTGAAATCGCCCAGACCTACCTTGCGAGGTACGGAACTGCTCCCTTACATCTAGGACCATGTGCCAGAGCAAAAAATAAGGTCTTTGGGGATTTGAGGTACGATGGAAGAGACCATCTGATCTCACCTACCAAAAACAGGAGGAGATGCGCTAATAAGCCCTGCACTTCTCTTGTGAAAACTAACTGCCTAAAATGTGATGTCGGCGTGTGTGTGTCATAAGTACTTCCGTACTTATTTAGCTTCGGCATTTTCTCTCAATATATTCTAATGAACTGATTTGACAATAAACGTATTTTTGAAGTTTCTCAGTGCTATTCTTGGAAATTGAATCGGTGTGCCTACTGTTACATTTATATAACGGTCTCCAATGGTGTACCCGGGGGCGTAACGTGGTAAATGTCGTTTTCGTGTACTCTGAGGTCCAAGCTAACGAGAAATATGGAAAACTTCTACTTTCCACACATTTTGAGTTCTAGGCGGTAAAGGGTTAAAAAATACAAATATATTCAACAATCCTTGAAATGTCAAAATGCTGGATTTGCATTCTTGAAAGCCAAAACATCCATAATGTGGAAATACCAGGGTCTGGTATCATGAGACTTACGTGAAAACCGGTGGAGTTCTCTAGGAGGGGTTGACCGAGGAGGATGATCCCGTCGGAAGGCAGCGTGGAGTTCGGAGTCCGCAACAGCGGTTGGCTGATTTCGCGGCAGTTGATGATTAAAGTCGCTGCATCGCCTTTGACGCTCAGTCCAAGTATCGACCACCTGCGTAAAACATGGAATTGAAAAACGCTTAAACAATTATTGCGTAGAGATTTATCATTTTTGTATTAGGATGATCCTTCTACGTGAATCACTGATCTATGAATAGTAGACGCATTCAGTGGCACATTATCTAAACTCCTCCACATCTTGTCTTGTCTTGTCTACTCTAGACGCCATAAAAAGGCAGCAGTTATATTTCAGCAGGTTATATCAATTGGGAACGGAGAGAAAAAGAAAATTTATTAAAAAAAAAAAAAAAAAAACAAAAAAAAAAAAAAACATGGGAATAGAGTAATCTATCAAGTCAATATTAACAGAAAATAAAGAAAAATAAATTTACAGAATAATATAGCTCGCCTTTAGGCAGTGCCAGTGTTGGCGAGCTAGAGTTATAGAACCTAATACCAATAATTTCTAACTTGCTCCTTTAAAAGAAAAAATCATAAATTTCCTTCATTTTATAACAAAAAGAATTGAAAAACGAAAAAAAAAAACATTATCTTCCACTCATTTTCTATACATGCTTGTCAATAGCTCTTCCACATTGTCTGGACCCAAATTAATTAACCATGTAAATATACATTTCTTAAAAACAGAATGTGGGATGTTATTAGCAGTTTTTAAATTAGCCGGTAATGAATTGAAAACTAAATAAATTAAATATTGGGGGCTCCTAGAAGTGAGGGTCAACGAAATTTTTGGATTTACAACATTTTTGAGAAATTGGAAGCTTGTTGAATGCTGATGACCATAGGGTTTATCCACAATAGAGGGGTTCTTGTGAAAAAAGAGAACGAGGGCTTTTACAAATAATTGGCGAACGGTGAACACCTTGGCTTCCCGGTAGAGAAACACACTCGAAAAACGCTTGTGTTTCGACAGCATCAGTTTCAGGATAGCTTTTTGCAGAGTTAACAGTTTACTCAGGTGGCTCGGGAAAGCTCCACCCCATACCAATATGCCATACCGTAGAACAGACTGAACAAGGGATATGTATACTAATTTCAACCGTTCTGTTGACAAAATAGACTTTACATGGTAAAATATGTATCCAAAACGGAATGAGAAACAAGGGCCTTCAGCTGATCATCTTGCAATCGACTTCTTGATTCCCTAAGACAGATCAGTTGGGCAGTTGGATGACTGTCTTCAATATAACTCCTTCAACGCTAACCTTTACTATTTCCTTTTTACGAAACAAAGGTTGATATCAAAACATAGCTCACGAAGCTCTCTATGTAGGTCAGGAAGAAGATTGAGGCTATCTTTCTTATTTTCTGTAAAGGAACAAATTTGTTTCATTTCTTTTGAGAATCCTTTCATTAGAATCTAAAATAGTTTATCGCATGTTTCGCTCCATTTGGCGCGTTTCCATCAGCTGTTCATCCTATATCAACTGGTAACCGACACAAGACAGGAGCTTCGGAGTCCTTCGAATGTAAAGTTGTATTGTTTCCGATCTTCTTGAGAGATGTCTCGGTCGAGATTGTGAAATTGAATGACGAATATACAAGTATTGGCCATTTTAATTCATTTCCCAGTCTACGATGTTTACGCCCAGGGGTACCTACTTTTATTTTGCATGAATCGTCGAATCGTGGAATCCGCGAGTATTGTTTTCGAGAGCTATGTGAGCGGCTCTCCCACCTCTAAAAATATTTCCATCCATGTGTCCGATAATGTGTTCCAGCCTTAAGAGAGGTCATCTTTTTCCTTTGATCGCCGATAGCTATTTCTCCAAATCAACTGATGGTCATCAGCATCCCTATATTCCTCTAGAACTCTTCTTCTTGTACATATACCTACTTACACAACTTCGAGTTGCGACATATGTACGAGGGACATTCAATAATTAAAGAGACAAATTGACATAGAAATGAAACAGTTTATACGATCAGTTTTGTCCTGGCCGGCCAGTTGAAGCGTCAACTCCTTCGCTTGAAACTTTGTGATTATTTGGAAGATCAGTACACAATAAACAGTACCTACTACTCAGATATGCTGATGAACAAAGTGAAGCCAGCAATGAGAGAAAAACGTCCTGGATCTCAAAGAAAAGGCGTGAAATTGCTACACGACAATGCTCGCCCTCATACTGCCCAGCTGACCCAAGAAACCATTCGAAAAATGGGTTGGGAGATACTACCTCATCCTCCGTACAGTCCAGATTTGGCTCCCTCGGATTTTCATTTGTTTGGTCCACTCAAGGAGGCATTGCGAGGGAAAAAGTTCTGCAACAACGAGGAGGTCAAGAAATTTGTGGGAAAGTGGCTCAAACAACAAGACAAAGACTTCTTTGAATCTGGTATAAAAAAGCTAGTTCATCGTTGGGACAAGTGTATTAATATTGGTGGGGATTATGTTGAGAAGTAGTAAAAGTATCGTTTTGTAAAAATACACACCTTTGTTTCTACATCAATTTGTATCTTTAATTATTGAATAACCCTCGTATGAGCTTCAAGCTTCCCTTTTTTCCATCCAAACGATTTTCGGTTGGAAGCCATCATGGTCTTGGGTAACCCTCTCTAACTATCGTGAAATTTATTTTCCAGTGCTCACTATCGTCACACCGCATCTTCTTCCTCCGCCTCTCATCGCACCACATCTTCCTCATCGAATTCGACCTGTAGCTACCCCCAGCCATCGAAACTCGTTAAGACTGGAATTTTCTAATTCCAGGAGTTTTCTAAACTGGAGTTTTCTAACTCGGCTGGTATATCAGGCGTGACTGCACGGTGTCGAGTCTATACTATCAAAACTTTTTTTTTTCTTAATAATTGAACTTTATCCACAAGGACAATATTGGTTACACTCAATAACAAACAGCTCTTATATCTATCGCCAGATTTTGTCCTTATCTTTAATTTTATTTTTCATTGGGAGAAGCTTCTTAGCTTCTACCAATCCCTGAATCTATGTCATTTAGTTTCGAAAATTCGAATGAATTTATCTTGATTTATTTGCAATTTTATCATCATTTTCCAACACATTAACCACACATTTTGTTTAAATATAAAATTATAATTCTTGGGTTTCTGATTCGTTTATAAAATCACCGACTTTGTAAACCAACAAAACGCACCTATAAAAGTCAACGTCAAACTCGAAAATTATTCGAATTTCTGATGGATATGGATAGTTTTCCCTTCCCGATTCTCGAAAACGTCCGCTTAGGGTATATACCAGGCGCCTTCTTGCGTTTGGAATATCCTCTGGGTGTTGCGGGCATTAATCGTCCTAGCCTTTAGAAGGGGCAACTATACCATTCCTACACCTCCCTTACTACAAACTGACTTACAATGGGGTATCGAAACTCCAGCTAAAGAACATCAAAAGGACTTTTTCCCCAAGGGATTGGCAAGTTGGTACCAATGGAAGGCGTTCCTAAGTCACCTGTTGCGCAGAAAAAAGGAATTGAAATTTTGTTCAGTGAGTCACGCTGATTCGCTTTGGCGTTCCCGGGTTAATCGCATCCCTTTCCTTTTACCTCTCAACAATCGAAGAAACGGAATTTCCTGGACTTTTCCGATGGCCGTTTTGTACGACGAAGCAGGAGGAAATGTGGGCGGAAGTTGACAGAAGGGAACACTCAGGTTCTGCAGACCGATGAAACGAACAGGGCGCTTTTATGAGGGCACTTGGATGCCGAGGAAGCGACCATTAAACCTCCGAGCTAATGCTCTTCGCATAACCGCCCTCGGGGAAGATTCTACCACGAGTATGCGAGACGGCCAGTCATCCTTCTCAGCATATTCCGCAAATAAACATTCCTAAGAATGTTTTCGTAACCTCAAACAATGCTCTTTTTTTACTTTACTTTACGCACCTTGTTTTTGTAAGTTTGACTGCATCAGTTGTTCCTTGCTAAATTTCGAATCATTCGGACAATTTTTAGAGCGTTATGGTTTCTACTCCTAATTTCACGGTAGTTATGGAAAATTTGGAACGGTTTGCGCAGGAAGGATTGCACCTCTGATTTTTCAGAAATTCATTAATATGTTTTACAATGATATTCTTCAATACTCGTAAAAAATCTAATCATTCGGACGTTTTTTAGTGGGGTGGCATTGAGCTCCCCCGAGTGGTCTCAATCCGAGTAGTCAACTCCCAACTGGGTACGTGAACTGAAAATGAACAACGAAAGATTCCCGAAACTTTGCTGCAATAGTTTGCTTCAATCGTCATCTACTGCATCGGGGGATCAAAGATATAATTGGCCGCTCCAGTTAAAGGGTGTTTTGGATTCCTTGGGCTTCGAAGGTGTGTGGCGTCACCAGGATATAAGGACCGTTTCTGATAAAATTGACGTGATAGTTGAGGCAAATGAAAAAAAAAAAAAAAAAAAGAAAAAGAAACACGGATATTTCTAGAATAACTACTCGGATTTTGGTTTATTATTCAATAATAAACCATTGTAATCGCTCTGAAAAAAATTCTAACCCCCCTGAAAAAAAAGGGTGTAGAATCCGAATCTCTCATTTTTTCCGTCCGTCCGCCGTACGCACGATTTTCCCAAACGGTGGAGCAAAAGATTATTTTGAAAAATAATTGGTCAATTCTTGAGCCAGCTCTCTCACTCAATTTAAAGTGCGATTATTGAATTTCAGGAGATATGCATAGACCACGTAAATCGGTTCTCATCCAAAACACCTATTTGGATTGATCAGTTGATGATATTTGTGTGCCTCCTCTACATCTGTCTACCTTTTGCTACATCGTTTAAATTTCGATTTGGGGAAGTTTTAACGCAATACGAGTGGTAAAGGACTTGATAAATTATAGATGTTTTTATTGTGGGGGGGTATTGAGGTTCAATAAAAAAACGCTCCAAATTCTTTCACTGGGGTTTATTATTCAATTGGCTTGCGTTCATGATTTGAATCTTACTAAGCTTCGGAGTGAGCGTGTTTTACGGGTGATAGAGCGATTATTGAATTTCAGGAGAAATTCAAATAATGAACGCAAGCCAATTGAATAATAAACCACAGTGAAAGAATTTGCAGCGTTTTTTACTTTACTTTACTCACCTTGTTTTTGTAATTTTGACTGCATCAGTTGTTCCTTGCTAAATTTCGAATCATTCGGACAATTTGAAGACATCATCAAATTTCAAAGTAAACCATAAAAAAAAAAAAAAAAAAAAAAATTGGAAAATTGAATTTTTTGGCCTCGATCAATTGGTATAATCGATTTCAGACCGCCGATTGTGAAATCGACCCCAAAATCGATTTTAGTGGTACGATTTGACTACCCTATAGTACACGCGCCAGCTGAATGTGTTGCACTCAATCAAAACAAATTCCTTATTGTATCTTCCACCTTACAGTAGGCTAAAAAACATACTCGTCAATCAACAAGTTTGCGTGACAGAGGAGAGAAGTCCGTTTGTTATTGAGTCTAGAACGATAGGTGAGAATAAACGAGAATATGGAAATTAGAACGGGTAGAGTTTGTAATGTATACACTAACCATTCGGATAAGCAGCAATTATTTGCAGGATTTTCAACATATTACTGCTAAGTCTACCAAGGTAGCAGATGCATTGTTTCCGCTTGTGTGAGATGAAGAAAACATTATGCGTTTCATTTCATTATGAATAATCGTCATAACGAACTCGGATTTTACAGTGTTCAGAGACTGTAGGGTTAAGACTGCAGATCCCCTTTCAATTCCCAGTTTACAAACGTTCTCGTATGCCGAAGCCCGTTTCCCCACTTGTAGGTAAAGCTAGTGGATCTATTACTTTGTGCGTTAAACTGATGCATCGTCAAAGGGATTCGTGTTCGTTGTATCCAATGCGTAGTTAGAGGCATATCGGCGAGAGAACGAATGGTCGGTATATCTACTGCATTATTCAGAAGTTGTTGAGGTAGGTAGGTAACCTACGTTTACGTACGTTACGTCTTTATTATTCTGTGTTTATTGAGGTTTTCTTTCATACAGTTTTAAATGAAGTGGGAAAAGTAGCAATTTGTATTTGTCTAGAAAAGCATATCTTTCTGTCACCAATTGATTAAGATATCCAAATATTATTAACTACGTTATTTTGGTTTATTATAAAAAATAAACCATTGTATTCACTGTTGAAAAAAATTTCTAACCCCCTCTGAAAATTGCATGGTTCACGTTTCAAAATGTGTAGAATCCGAATCTGCAATAAAAATTTTCCGTCCGTACGCCTTACGCACGAGTTCTCCCAAACTGTGTTTTGAAAAAAAAATCGGATTTTAAACCAGGGAAATGTTTAATAATAAAAGAAGTTGCACACTTATTAACCAAATAAAAGAAAAAGCAATATAAAAATAGCAATAAAATAAATTCAGAAATGTCGTAATTAACGTTCAACCAACCTCTCTCGACTTCTGTACTTACATGAAAAAAAAGAAAAAATTAAGGTGGCCCACATTATGAAAAACTTTTAGAAAATAAGCAATCAAAATAGGTCCGCAAAATCATTCGAATTCAAACACAAAAAAATTCAGTTTTCAAAAGCAAAGAAAAGATGGAAATTACAAAAAAAAAAAAAAAAAAGTTTTCAAAAGCAAAGAAAAGATGGAAAGTAGGTAATCAAAAAATTAATATAAAAGCACACTACAGAAAAATGAGGTCTCTCAAGAAAGCCTAAACAACGAAAACTGAATCTTCCTCGTCCAAACAGTCACACTCTTCGGTTTCATTGTCTTGTTCGCAGCCTGGTGCTCCAGGCTCTTGCAGCAGATCTTTGTACCAACGTTTGATCTCGAACCACAGTTTTCTTACACAGTACGCTCCATTACGACTATCACCAAACACTACTCGAGTTCAGTAGAACTGGACACAAATAGGCACAACAAACCGACAAAAAAACTAAAGCAACTCGTTATGAACTAGTGACGTGAAACCCAGAACCTTCGGAAGCGTGGCTATTCAACAGGTGAAGGAGTTATTCATTGCGGCCACATCTATTGAGTGCAGAAAAATCTAACCTTTCAGAGATATATGGATTGGTATTGCTACCTATCGTCAACTAAGAGAATCACTATGAAAATACGCGCGGGAATTTGATGTTCATGGATATGTCAACTTTTGAAAAAAAAAACATTCATTCAGCTAGCAATGCCGGATGGATATGTTCAGTTTTGGTGCCTTCATCTTGAATAGTAATAAGGAGATGGATATGTTGGGTTTTGTCACAAACTATGAACTTTAACTGTCTTTTTAATAGGGACATGTTGGGTTTTGGAAAAATATTTCAGGGCTCTTTGATGCCCACCTGGAAGGAGATAGAAAAAATGCAATAACCCGAGAATCGCTCGGAAGTGGATATGTGCGGTTTTGATTCTAAACTCCTCAATTCTAATTGCTCCTCAACATTTAGTTATCTAACCAAAATATTTTTTTAAGTGCACTTTTTCGGTGGAATAATGTAAATTTCGACCAGCCTAGTATCAAAAAGTGTGTGAATAATCTATTCTCGAAAGCTCCAACTGAACGTTCGAAACTTGTATTAATCCTACCTTCATTTTATTTTAGTAAGTATTCTTTGTTATTCCAACCAATGGTGATTGATTTCTGAGGTTTACAGTATAAAATTCATTAAATATTGAATGATATAAATAATCTTCCATTATTTTAAAATATCTGTAGACAGGACAGCATTTGCTGAGCAAATCAATTAAAATGTACACATTGAAAGTTAATTAGTATCAAGCAAGCAGTCCCACTCGCATTCAATTGGGCAATAGCTATTCGAGTAAATCTAAAACGTCTTTCTAGTTGGGTGGGCTTGTGAAATGTAGAATATAAGCAAGTTACGTCGATTCACGGGAAAGAAATGCCGTGGGACAACCACAGACATCAACGCCTTACAGAGGGAGGTCGGTATGCATTGCGGGTCTGTTAAGCTAATTCTAAGGAGGTTAGAATGATGATTGGCCATTCTTCCTCGACTACTTTATAGAGGATACAGTTTGCTCGCATTTCCCCATTCTTGAAACCGCCGCTTCCGGGGATCGGTTGCCGCTTTCTAGTGTCAACGCCATTTTCTGAGTGTGGCGAGCATTAGCCTCTTCAGCTTTTTGATGTCACAACTTTCAAAATTTGAGTACAATCGTACCACTGGAACCTGAGAACATGATGCACGGTGGATTTTACGCTTGCGCATGCACAGAGTGATGTATTGTTTGCTGAGACATAAACTATGTTCAGCCTAGCGCGCACATTCCCTGAAAATTTCATCCAGATTATATAAAAACTGTACGAATTTAGCTTGCTACGTGGAACTGCGAATTGATAGAAGACACGAAACGAAAGTTGTTCAGAACGGCCTATAACGCAAAATGCGAGTGGAAATTTTGATTTTGGAGACAAAAATTTCAACTCCCGAAAGTGAAACTAAGTCAACAAGGAAGTCGGGAATCAACATCATTTTTCAATTTACCATTCCATCATGCTACGGTAATATTTAAACGAATCTTGATGATGAAACCAAATTATCTGTAGACCAAAAATGCCCTGAAGTAGGTAGAGTTGG
>JAVIWC010000929.1:0-230544 GCA_031894815.1 Creontiades dilutus
CTTCTTCTTCTGGGCAGTCGTTACAATTGGGTGTTTGTCTTCTTTGGATTCTAAAATGATATTTGTTTGTAAGTGCATGGCCGTTTCTTAATCTTGTTATGGTTTTATAAAAACATTTGGACCTACCATTAACCATTGTAAACCATGGCAATCCACTTATTGAAGGGAATTGTGCTCTAAAAACCTGTCCCGATGGATATGCCTCAAACATTTTTTGCTGCTCCCTTATCATCCTCTTCCTGAAATTCTCCTTTCAGATCAGTATGTGAAAAACTGAAAGGTAGGTTACTAAACTGATCCAACTGAGAACCCCTTTTGTCTAGGCGGTCTACGAATTCGTTGGGGCCGATTCCTTTAAAGGTCGATCCACACATATCCGTGACGTGACGGCACCGTTGCCCTCCGTGTTCCAAACCCTCCAGTGACATCCGTGATAAATATTTCACTGCACACAGTACTGTACCTTTCCGTGTCAGTGTTCTTCAGTGATTCTGGTTTTTATTATGTATTTTATGATGCTATTTGGTATAATACTATTTTGTGTTATACTATTTTGTTTGACAACAAAAACTTTAAAAACTCACCATCGACATTCATTTTGTGGCCAATTTAGTACCAAATTCTTCCCTTCCAATGGGCATTCAGGTATTTGGGGTCTTTCATATATATAACACGGGCCTTTCCTGAACCAGCTGAATGAGAAGCGCGTCGTTCATATTCCAAAATGAGGTACCTACACTCAGAAAATTCAAAGACAATCAAGAGAGCGGACTCGTTTTCACGTCCGGTAAAGCAGAAAACATCGGCGGGTCCGTATTTTTTGTTTTTCTGAAAATTTCGTCGGCCGATATATATATATATTTTTTTTTTTTTTTTCACTGATGGTCACCGTACGGCACGTCACGTCGCTTCACGTCCCGGATATGTGTGGATCAACCTTAATCCATACTAAATGGGTAGTATTATTTGTTGAGCGGAGATCGTGTATCAACCGGAGTATGTCAGCTTCTAGTGGAGATAAGTACGTAAATGGCTGACATTTTTAAATTTCTGTAAAACGCTCATGGAATCGGTTACTATTACTACACATTTTGCAGCGGGTAGATTGCAATTTTTAGCATAGTTGAGTGCCAACACAATAGCACTGCACTCCGCTGTGTTACTTGATGCATGATTCCACAATCGAAAATAGTGTGAAACCCCTAGCGACCAATCGTAAAATGCACAACCTGCTTTATTATCAGCTACTGATCCATCGGTGAATGGGTCATTTCGCAGAAAGTGGCAAACTCCGGTCCTGAGCAAGTTGTGGGAAATTTTACATGAATTTCATGCTTCTAAAAATATTCTATCGTATATATGTATTGGAAGAACATGATGAATCAACTAGAATGCGGATAACTATGGCTATAAAGCTAAAAAAAAATTATAAACCCCTATTTGTCACTTCCCTGGACCCTGCTGAAATTGAGCAGGCTTTCGCGGGCATATCGTGTTGCAGGGGTTTGCAGCAATCCTACTATAATAATTAAATGAAATTATTTCTTAAATTAGGGGGTTGGGAGGCTGGTGCAGGCTTGTCCCTTGGGTCGCAGGTCACTTCCCTGTAAATTTTTCAACTTGGCGCAAAGGCGGGAAAACTAATATTTTGAAAATGTTTTCCTGACATCACTGCTAAGATCCCTCCAACCCAGTGATAACCTCCTTGGTTTTTAGGAGCTTCCTCAGTTCACGTGGTGCAGTGCCGATGTAAAGGAACTGTGTGTAGGTTAATCATAGCCTGTCACTCCCGTCTCGCAGGGCCTGAATTTGTGGAAAGTACCATAATACATAGAATAAGAATAATTAGTGCCTTTTTAGGAGTATTATCAGACAAAAAAAGAAACTCAACATAGTTACGAAAATGAGGCCAACAGCTTGAATTTTCCTAGAAATTGTCACTCCCCTGGAGTACTGTTTCCAGGGAAGCGACTTTCTAAGCAGGGTTGTGACTTTTAATAATTTAATTTTTGATCGGTTTTCCTTGATTTAATAAGAAATGGTCGTTGTAACCTACAAGTACCTAACTATCTATCTTTTAGTGTTCATCCAGGACGCACATGATGTCACCAAAGACCCGAGAGGACATTTTGACCACATAGTGAATAAATTGCTGTCGTGTTTTGTGGAAAATAGATTGTGATATCTTGCTTTCTCTTTAAATCTTCAGAAGTTTTAATGAAAACTTTACAAAACCATACGATTTTAGTCACTTCCCTGTTACCTAAGTCACTTCCCTGTCCCCTCAAATTTTCAAAATGGTGGTATCTTGAAAATGAATCATTTCTATGATGAGATTTTCCGGCATTTTACTTCCAATATATTGAAGAAGACAATAGTAAGGAAAATATTTGTTTTCCATGAAAGTGAGTTTCTTGTTTTTCTCGAAGCTGAAGTTGTCACTTTCCGCGAAATGACCCGAATATGTATATTGCATTTATTGAATAATTGGTGGGGTAATGTTACATTGGGTGATATTGTAGAAGTTTTTGTGTTGAGAAGGAAGGTCACCGATATTTTTTGGACCAGGGCCTCGTAGTCCAAGAGATACTGCCATGGTTTGGGGATTTAGATAGCCAACGGATGTTATGAGAGTGGTTTATAAAGCTATTGCATAGTAAGGGCATCTTTCGGAATTTCCAAATATCTTATAGTCAAATTGCTAATAGCTAGCTCCCTTATCTTTTCAAACCCCATTCTCTCTCTAGTTGCAACGGAAACTAGAATCCTACTGACAACATGCCAAAAGTGCATTGATAGGAGTAGAAGTTAAGACTCCTACGGCCAACCTCACGCCGTACTGTATCATAAAAATTTCTTGGCTCCCGAAAGAGAACACAAGGCCTCCGCTGCTTCGCAGACTCGGAAGCAATACTTAACTGAATACAAATCCGTTTAAGACCATTTTAAGACCGAATCCATGTGAATATAAATAGGTGCATGTGTATGTGTGTGACAAATTTTGTCGACGCTAAGTACTCAAACAGTAATTTTGTTCTTACTTTGTTTGATCACAATTTTAGTCTAGTAGTGCAACAAACCTCGGAAATTTCGCTTTTGGTGACAGGAGGGGGAATGGAGAGGTAATTGCTAATCCTTTTAATCGCTGCTCCAGCGTGAATTCTCGATTGATTCACACCATTAAGAGGAGATTTTTTTTTGCTCAACCATATTTTTATGTTTAGGTGAATAGTGTTTCAACATATACCATATCTTTCAATATTCATTAAGAAAGGACGAGGTAATACTGACAAATCGTTATATTTTTACTATTTTCGTCTAATTTCATTTATTATTTTGATTTCGCGTATTGGTGTAATCATTCGCAGTTTTCAGGACGTCCCTCTGACAAGGCTTCGTCAGTAGAGAGAGTTCTCAAACATGAGAAAGAAAATAACAACACAAATCCGTTTCTGGGCATTCCAAAACCGAATCGTTGAAAAAATCATAGGAGTATATGTAAGTGTGCGTGGATGTGTCTGTCTGTATGCTACAAATTTTTTCGACACTGCAATTCTTCACCAGTTTCCACGATTCTTTTATTATTCCATCCCAATTTTACGCTAGTTATGTAACAACCCCCCGAAATTTCTAATTCCACGACGGATGAGAGGCCAATGTCGAAAAACCTGTTTTTTTCGAGACAAATTTTGTCGACGCTCCTCTTCTCATCGGATTTTCATCTTTCTTATACCGTTTGATACCAATTTCGGTCTATTTATGATACGAACCTTTGAAATTTTCCTTTTTCTGGGAGGAGGGGGGGAATTTTGCCAGTCCTTTTAATCGCTGCTGAAGCAATAATTGTCAACCAATTCATGTTATTTTTGGTTTATTATTCAATAATAAATTATAAAAGTGATTGAAAAAATGGAATAATAGTGAAAAAAAATTTCATTTTTGAACATTTTTTTCTCTCTCATTTAATTTAAAGTTGCTCTTTGTAGGGTTGTCACATTATCACATCACACAGAGGTTTTATAACACATCAAAACTCATTGCTAGGAAACATAGTTGTTTTCGTGTAGGTGAGCTATCCGGATGCTAAATGATTCAACCACTTTTTTTACCCTTAACAGAGGAGGGTACAACTGCCAATTAGATTATGCTCAAAACCACGATCACAACGTCTTCCCGAGTTTTGCATGGGGAAACATTTGAAACTCTCCAACAATTCAAACATCACTAGGTTAACTGCATTAAACAAACAAAAGAGTTATAATAATTATTTCGCCTGTTGAAGCGATGGCCTGGTGCATAGTGTATGAGGCACTTGAAGTTCATCATAGGGCTATTACTGGTAATTCAATTTTAGCCGATACAACGGTTGGAAACATTCTCTTTACTATATGAAATTGCTCCGCGTGGATAAAAACATACATTTGAGATTTTTTTTCCATTCAATCTTACAAACTCTACAAAAAAAACTTAGACACGGTTACCAATTTTTTGGACTTTGTTTATTTTAATGATAAAATGGGGATTTGATTTTCTATCCAGTCATTTTGTTGCGATTATTGAATTTCAGGAGAAAAACAAGCATAGAGTAGTTGAATTTAAATATATTTCTCAGCACCATCCTTTACCCATTTGGATTGATCAGTTGATCATGTTTTGAATAATAAACAAAATAATGATTAAATAAATTAATTAATTAATCAAAATAATAAACAGAAAAAGGAATAACGATAAATTTGGAAAAATAATAATGATTTAATACAAAATTAAGAATAGATAACACAATAAATTATATTCAAATGATTTTAAATAAAGGAATTACGACTGAACAATGAGCAAATCGGTGAAATTAAAAAAAAGGACATCAGACTAACGAGAAATTATCTAATTATTTTGTAATTATACACAATCGTTGTATCATTTTCCATATTGTACTGTTTCAGAAATTATTATTTTGTTTAAATCGTTTAATTATTGTGACTAACCCTTAAGTATAATGACGAATAAAGGATGTTTTGATTCGATTTTGACATAGCACAAAATCCATATGTGTTGGGAGTAGAATGAATTCAGCGTGATAATGCTATTGTATTAAGACAATATTTTGTTTGAGAAATTAGACACTTGAATAATGATTGAGGAATGAGTAATTCTGCCGTGAAACTCACTTGTTTTATAACGAAGACTAGATAACAAAGAGTGCTGGTGATGTCTGGGATATTGCGAAGTTGGTGTGGACGGTTCCCTCCGTTTTAGTGAGAGACCTACGTGACCGACATATCTCGCTCAACAGACGAACTTATCGGCGATCTCGACACACGCGGTAGCACTGGCAGTTCGAAAAAAATTGAGAACAGTTGAGTAGGTGCTCAGGTGAAGCGGGCTTCCTCGGTCACTCAACAAGACGGGAGGGGTTCGGGGTTCCCGGAGTGGGAGGACTTCAGAAGGACGGACGCCCCGACGTTCAGGAGTAGGGGCTGTGGAAATGGGCTGCAGCCTTCGTGGTGACACAACACGCACAAACGTATTGAGGTAGGCGCAATAATTGGTCAAGTTCTTCCCCAATGGGATTAGGAGGAGGGAAAGAGGGGGAAAATAACAGAAACTATTCATTTTCACCGACACCATCATCATCTCAATTCGTATCTGAATTATGTGCATAGGGTTTATTCCGCCAGAATACCTTCTACTGGTATTTCGACTGTCGAGATGAAGAACTTATGATTTGTTCCAACCTTACCCATTGTTCAAATATACTTGAAAATGTGATCACAGTTGGAATTGATTTGCTACTTTTTTTCGTATCCGCCCATCTATATAGTAAACAAAAACTAGTGCTTCAAATTCTAACTCAAATTAAGTTTCAGCTGAGGCAATATTGAGAAGGGCTGTTCCCTCGGTTTCGACTCATTCATCTGGCACCTTGTGTTTCGTTGTGCAACTTCCCATCTGCGAGAGTTTAGAGAAATTTTTGTGCAGAAATTGGAACCTCTGGTTTCCCTCTTTCACTTGTGAGATCCATTTTTCTTCAGCTGCCATTCTAGAGGCCTCCAACCCCGAAGACTTGTGCATAAAAGTTTCGTTTTTATTCAGCATCATTCATCTGGTCTCACTCATTAATGACATTTGCTATTTTTAATTTTCGATCTATTTTGATTAAGATGCAGTTTTGCACCTGGTTGTCATTGGAAGCTTAAAAATAATAACAGGTCCATCTTCTCTGGAAATGTCATTTTAGTGTCAAATGTCATTCATCTGGACTTCCACAACAAACTGGAGCCAGATGAATGACAAGAGCCCAGATGAATGAATCAAGAGGTAAAAACATTCATATTATGTGAGTTAATACCATGTGAGATATTATATTTTTTGAAGCTGTTTTGTGATGGTGTCCTGTGAATGTCTACTGCTTTGTTGTTTAGGTGAACCATTTGGATTACCCAGAAGACCACGCCACCGCTTCGGGACCAGAGCCTTTCCTGAATATTTATTACATAGGTAAAATTATCACAAAACATTTTCCGGGACATCTAAATGTTTCTTTTCTGAGCAACAGGGGAGACCACTTCGTTTTCCCTCAAATAAACGATGTCTCGAGCATTGTTCCTTCTGACGTTATTTCGATTTTAACAAAGCCTAAAGTACTCAGCAGGGAACGACTCGTGTTTCACGAAGATTTAATTTCTTCCAAAATTCGTTAAGCCAGTCCAAGTCTTAAAGACTGACTAGAGATCTTTCAATTTGTTCCAGTCTTACCCAGTTCATGAGCTGAGTTCTTGAATCATTTCAGGGGAAAACGGAGTAGTGGAGATGAGTTCGTGGACTATTCAGTTCGTGAACTGAAGCGCTGGAAGCGTCCAAACCACACCGACAGGAAGAGCTGAGGGCGTTTCAATAACCACTAATCACAGTAATACAAAGGGTTTTGACTCGATAGTATTAACCTTTTGTAATCTATTGAAAGCAAGTAGGCACACATATCAACGTCTTCGTTTTACTAGTTGATAAGTCTGCTTCTCTTTATTTATGTTAATTGACATAATTTAGAAGGTCGCTATAATGAGGAGGTACCTACACTCAGTAAAGAATGTCTCCGTGCACCCCAGAAATGTGTCATTTTTGGTTTATTATTCAATAATAAACCATTGTAATCGCTCTTGAAAAAAATATTTTAACCCCCCTGGAAATTTTATGGTTTACGTTTAAAAGGGTGTAGAATCCAAATCAGCAATAAAAAATTTTCCATCCGTTCCGCCGTACGCACGATTTCTCCCAAACGGCTGGAGTAAAAAATCTGAAATTTTCAGAGAAAATCAATATTGTTCCGCCAATTCTTTAGCCCATCACTCTCACTTAATTTAAAGTGCCCTTTAAGGGTTGTCGAAGTTTTGTAAAATTCCTAAAAACCTAAAAAAAAGTCAAGGCGCCCTAAATTTAGACTTTTTTTGAAGAACTTTCCATGAAGAATCGAATGAGCCCTTCCCCAGGTCCGTAGCTCAAACCGTTTCCGATGTATGGCCCGATTTATGGTGCCAACATTTGCATCCACATTCACTACATTACTAGGTTACCGCAATCAAAACAAACATAAGTTTTTTTTTTTTAATGTAGTGAATGTCGATACTGGAGTGAACTCCTAAAAGGGTTTATAGCCGATACACGGGTTGAAGCATTCTGATATGTCTTACGAAATTCAAAAATCTCAAATAGAATATTTTTCCATTGTAATCGCTCTTGAAAAAAACGCTGCAAATTCTTTCACTGGGGTTTATTTTTTAATGATTCATGATTTGAATTTATACTAAGCTTTGGAGTGTGCGTGTTTCACAGGTGATAGAGCGATTATTAAATTTCAGGAGATATTCTCAGTAAATCAGTTCTCAACCAAAATACCTATTTGGGTTGATCAGTTGATCATATTTGTGTGTGGGTAGAAATTCAAATCATGAATCATTGAATAATAAACCCAAGTGAAAGAATTTGCAGCGTTTTTTACAGAAACATTAATATTTAAAATAAACAATCGGTAGGTACGAACACAAATCAAATTCCAAGGGCTCTAAGATAATTAATATTACAACGTACTTATTTATAGTAAAACTATCCTAAATTGCTTCCAAAATTATTTCAAATTATTATTATTATTATGTACCAATAATATATAATATATATTGATCATATATTAATAATAATTATTATTTTTTTCCCCTTTTATGAGCACGAGCTTGGCGACTTTCATCAGCAAGTTGAACAGGTTTGAGTAAATTCAAGTGAGGTACAGCATTCGGCTTGAGCTTCCGTTTCGCAGGAATGTTCAGCAACTCGGCTTTAAATTCACGTTCGTAATCATCTATCAATCAACCTATGTGATATGGATGATGCACAGTCGGTGGAACATATACTCACTAGATGCACAAAATTAGGGGTATCCTTAACAGGGAAGAACAGATTTGGGACTATCTAAAGAAAGGCATTGACTGATGCTGAACGACTAACAAAGCTCCTGGAGGCACTGGAGAGTGCTCCAATCTAATTTAGAGGCGAGAAAAACAAATAATAAATAAAACAACAAAACTGACATGTGAGGCAGAAAGAAAAGGACAATAAGTAAGACTCTATTAGAGTAACTCTATTAGAGAGTTATAGCAGGACACTTACGGGCCCCGAGGAACCTCAAGACTCTGTTAGAGTAACTCTCTATGACAGCAACCGGCTCGGGTTTTGGTAAATGGAGAGTGAAATGTCTTTATTTACATAACGAGTTTCGGGAAGATTAGGACGACGGGTTCAAGTGAAGTTCAATATTCGAGAAGGAAGCGTAATGCGACTTCAATAGACAATTTTACTGTGATATCTATGTGATATATTTGTTTTGAAGGAAATCGAAGGTGAAACGCACTTGAAGATGACGAGCATGAAGAAAGGTGAGTAGGTTGCAGAGTTTTAATTTGTTGTTAAATAAGAAAATTAATTATTGTAGATTATAATTACTATTAATTAAAATAGATAAAATTAATGAGTATATACAGGGTGGCTCTCAATGAACGAACCACCCTTTCTATGTCCGTTGATTGTGGAGAAATCAAAAAACTTGTCGAAGTAACCTCCCATTATTTTTTTGCAAAGAATTTAACCATTGCATTTTTGCGCATAGCGCATGGGCGAAAATGCGCGCTGCGCGCACCAACTTTGTTTTTTTTTTTTTTTCAAATGGAACCCCGCAATTTTTATTGCAGAATCGGATTCTACATAAAATTTTATGAACATTTTACTTCGACAACTTTTTTTTTGGACGCACCCAGGAGCGTCCAGAAGCGCCCAAAGTTTGCCTACGCCTGAAACGTGGTGGTTTTAAAAAAATGAAAAATCACCTTATCCTGGCTCTTGATCATTTTTGTTTTAGTTAGATGAGTTTTTAGGCAAGCGGTTCGGTTCCTGGGCCCAGAAGGATACTCTGAGAAAACAGGAATGTTATGGAGCCAAATACGTTTGAATAAAATTGATCCACTAAAGGTACACAACTTGAATTTATTCCCGAATCGTCTCAACAAGATAATTTAGATACTAACCCACCTGCCTAAAAACTCATCTAACTAAAACAAAAATGATCAAGAGCCAGGATAAGGTGATTTTTCATTTTTTTTAAACCACCACGTTTCAGGCGTATGCAAACTTTGGGCGCTTCTGGACACTTGAGCTTGAGATTGCTTTTGAGCTTTTTTTTATTCAATTTTTTTACGCTCCTGGGTGTGTCCAAAAAAAAAAGTTGTCGAAGTAAAATGTTCATAAAATTGGATGTAGAATCCAATTCTGCAATAAAAATTGCAGTGTTCCACTTGAAAAAACAAAGTTGGCACGCCCAGCTCACATTTCCACCCATGCGCGATGCGCAAAAATGCAATGGTTAAAATTTTTGCAAAAAAAAATAAGGGGAGGTTACTTCGACAAGTTTTTTTATTTCTCCACAATCAACGGAAATAGAAAGAGTGGTTCGTTCATTAAGAACCACCCTGTATAATTTGAAGAAAAAAAATAATCACGAATAATAAAATAAATTTAAATTTCAAGTTCAGTTGTTCAGGTAAGTTGTCGTTTATTTTTGGGGAACACTAACAAGATGAGGAAAGAGACCTTAACAATGATCCAGTACGAGGAGGAGTGCTGGAATACAAATACTCACGATAAAGACGTTTTACAATATTTGACAGCAGTGAGCAATCGTCATTCAGATGTACATGGCCTCGACGAAGATGCACAAATAATTGCCTACCTACCTACTTGACGATGAGTTATACCAGGACTCTCTGTATGAACATTATTGAATTCATTTTCATTGTATTGTATATTTCAGTAACTCTAGCTAGCGAAGATGCACTTAATTGACAATGAGTTACTTTTGCTTGTAAGAACTCTTTAAGTACCTTTATTTTTAGTATTTTACTCCAAAAACCAAAGTCGTGGTGATTTTTACCCAAAACCCTCTTTTACCCAAACCCGTACAGCCCATGACGACCATAGGCAAAGCAATACATAGAATGGGTATACAAAAAGAAGACAACAGCAACGGTGACTACATAGCCAAAGCTACGGTCAAGAAATAAAATACCAACCAACCAAACAATATTCTAAAAAGGAGGAGAAGAAGAAGAAGCAAACACGATAAGAATGATAGCAAATACGATAAGAATGATAAGTCTGATTATTTTCAGTTGTAATATTTTGATTCTTGGGGTCACAGATTACGAAGGGCAAAACAAACTACAATTGGGAGTGTTGGGCAAGTTTAGGGAAGAATAAATTTTTTACACGCCTATGGCTCAGTTTCCAGTATCTTTAAAATCTCTTTTCAGAAATAGGTTCTTTAAATACGGTCTTCCATTCTTCGTCTTGATGGTTGGCGGTTCGTTTGGGCTGAAAGAATTCGCTCATCTTAGGCAAGTCATAGTTTACTTACATAAATATTTTACAAATCTGAATTTCGAATTAAACATAGTCTTATCAGTACGCTTTGTGGCCACTTGTCCGATCTAAAGGATATTGTAATTGAGTCGAAGGTTAAAATATATGAAGGTACTAATGGATTGGTACTGGATTCTAGTCATCTGTTTTTGACAATCTTACTGGTTGAATTCAAAAATCAGAATATCATAAACTTTCGTAATAACGCTGTCATTATGTTAGGTGTTGGTAGACGTCATTTCAATGAATCTGTTTGCTCTCCCTATGGGCTGAAACTTGACAGAAAAACGCTGCAAATTCTTTCACTGGGGTTTTTTATTCAATTGGCTTGCATTCATGATTTGAATTTCTACTAAGCTTTGGAGTGTGCCTGTTTCACAGGTGATAGAGCGATTATTGAATTTCAAGAGGCACATAAATACGATCCACTGATCAATCCAAATAGGTATTTTGGTTGAGAACCGATTTACGTGCTCTATGCATGTCTCCTGAAATTCAATAATCGATCTATCACCTGTGAAACACGCCCACTCCAAAGCTTAGTAGAAATTCAAATTATGAAGGCAAGCCAAATAATGAAATTGAATAATAAACCCCAATGAAAGAATTTGCAGCGTTTTTTCTTTGGGCTGAGCATTTTATAATAAAAGCCCCTTTAAAATAAATTGAACTCTTGAAATAACCTTAGAATTACTCAGCATCATTGTGGTGGTTCTTTTGCAGGTATCAGTACGCCAAGGTACAAGTCCTTACTCCTGAACAAGCAGCCAAATTTGGTGTAGAAATGAAAAAACCTGGTGAAGTAACGCTGGAGTCAGAGTTCGAAAAAATAAAGAAGGTAAATGTGAAATTGTAGGTAACTCGGTAGAGATTATTTTGTCATCATGTTGGCTAACCTGTCACAATGTACACGTTTTCCTGGTTCTGGATGATTCCAGTGGTTTTGTTGATAGTTATTACTTTCGTTATTAAAACGCTACCTCCTCGACTGAGCTCGTTTTTTTCGCTCAAATTCAGAATTTCTGAGCCCAGACTGCGTGTTGTAGATAACATTTTGGTTTGTGATTGTCTCGAAAAGTGTGAAATTGTAAGGATTTTTCAACCTATCTACTATAAGCAGGTTTGGGGCAAGGCAGTGTAGGGCACTTGCTGCTGGGGACCACTGCAGTGTAAACATGGGACTACACTGGGTTGGAAAATGAAATGGTAGTCCCAGAGCAACCTTACGGGAGGATAACCCTCAAACGTGAAACCTTCCTCATCTCGCAAGGCTTTATCTGTCACTTGTTACTTGATTTTCATTTAAGCTCAATTGATCCTCCTTAATTTTCAATTCAGCTCCTGAAAATCCTTATTATCCTTAATTACAGGTGTAAGGTAGGACTCTGAAGGCTTCACAAATTGGGCGCATACCCAAAGCTCCTCATCGGCGAGTTTTTGGTTGAGAACCGATTTAAGTGCTCTATGCATATCTCCTGAAATTAAATAATCGCTCTATCACCTGTGAAACACGCACACTCCAAAGCTTAGTAGAAATTCGAATCATGAATGCAAGCCAAATGAATAAAATTGAATAAACCCCAGTGAAAGAATTTGCAGTGTTTTGTTTGAACATATTTGAAAAAATGGTATAAAACATATTTGCCATGCTCATTATCATTTCTTCTGTTTTCAGCTTGACATTGACAACTGGGAGAATATTCGTGGTCCTCGGCCATGGGAAGAAAATCAAAACGTCGACGAAGCTAAAAAAACCAATTGACAATTTAAAAAAACAATTAGAATGCATAAGCAGTGTGCGTATGACTGCTCAAACGATTTGTAATATTGTGTAAATACATTTAGCTTTAACTTTTTCAAGGAGGTGAATTTTAGCCCTCATTCCCATTTCAACAATTCGGTTGTTATTTTAAAAGGAGTAATCAGGCAATAAAATCAACAAAAATTCATTTCAATTTTCCCTTCCTAGTTTTTTACATACTGGTGGAAGCGAGTACACTTTTTTTGGGTTGGGCCACTCACATAATAGAAAAAGCCTTGGAAGGCAAAAAAATTTGTAGTACGATTTTCCTAGATGTTGCTCAAGCCTTTGACAAGGATTGGCGCAAAGGCCTTGAATTTAAACTGCACAGAGATCTACCAAGGCAGTTCTATCTACGTCTAAAATCTTATGTTGAAAACCGACACTTTAGGGTAAAGCAAGGTGACCAGTTTTCTGGTCTGAAACCCATATTAGCTGGCGTTCCTCAAGGCAGCGGCCTCGGGCCTGTGCTCTAAATTTTGTACACTAGGGACATCCACGTTAATGAAAACGCTGTAATTGCTACCTTTGCAGATGATACTGCAATCCTTTCCGTAGGGAATGACATAGAAACTTCTACCCGCAATCTTCAAACATCAGTGGACGAGGTTGCTAGGTGGACTAAAACTTGGAGATTGAAACTTAATGAATCTAAGTCAGTGCACATAAATTTCACTCCTTTAGCAATTCAAATCAATTTTAATACAATTCCATACTCCGAAACAGTATTTGGGAATAATCCTCGACTCCAAACTAACGTGGAAACACCACATTGAAAAGAAAAAAGAACTTAAAATTAAATTCAGAAGAATGTACTGGTTGATGGGTAGCAAATCCCAACTTTCATTGCATAATAAAGTGGTTATTTACAAGCAAATTCTCAAACCTATTTGGACGGAATTCAGCTCTGGGACAGACTAAGTCACTCGCGACGAAGTTGTGGAAACCCATTTCAAATAAAAACGGAGTAAGATGGAACGTTGTCTATATTTCCACGAAAGTAAAGAGTTACACTGTTAAATCGAATTCGTCAGGTCACCATCAGTAACAAACATGAACTGAAAGTACATCACAGAAAGCATATCTTAAATAGGATCAAGTGAGAGGAGATTGAATCCTATTGGCTCAAGGGAAGTGAAAGGGGCGGGGAGGACCAACCAATGCCACTCAAGGCTTACAAAGTGAAAGGGGCACAAATCCTCGTAGTAGGTATCATTATGGAGAGGGCAGCCAAACTTATTGTGGAGCCCAACTTATTAACACTGCAACCCTTTACTTTCGTGGAAATATAGACAACGTTCCATGTTACTCCGTTTTTATTTTTTATCAGCTCTGGGGTTGTGCCAAGAAATCAAATATTAAGATGACACAAACTTCCCAGAACAAGATACTAAGAAGTATGGTGAATGCACCATGGTATATGCGTAACGACGATATTCACAAAGATTTGAGAATGGAAACCGTTCAAGAAACTGTGTTAAAATTTGCAAAGAAGTACAAAAAACTACTTCACAGACATGAGAACCTGGAGATGCTCCACGTTTTGGACAACGGAGAACTTTGGCGTCTCAAGCGAAACAAATCATCGGATCTCGTACTGATTTTAGTGCACATAAGAACATTGTGTGAGTGTCTAGTATATGATATGATAAAATAGGGCATGACTCGCTGGAGAACTACCCTGCAAAGTGAATTTTTAATTTTATGATAGAAAATACTGATAAATGAATGTATTTTGTAAATGTTATTTAGTCGCAGTAATAAAATCACGAAACAAAAATTCAGATTCGCAATTTTAGAAGAAGTGAGAGAAATTAAAATAGTCAACTCTGTAATTACATAATATATATGTATATAATCTGTTCATTACAATTAATCACCTATATCAAACATCTGCACAGGCAATATTGTAGCAGTGGTGCTATGAAAGAAGCAACCGTTAATTACAAACCACATCCTACCCTACGTTACTATCATAGTATCCTTAAAACTATCAATCTATATACAAGCTGAAGTTTTCATCTTCGATCTATCTCATATCATGCGTGTAAACATTAGAATAGGAAATATTAAAATTATTTTTCAATTTTACATTGGGATTTATTCACGCGAGCTAACGGAGTACGTATTCTTGATCATTCATTTTAATCGTAAGAAACCGGTAACTTGTTCGTATTACCACACTTATTAATTGTAGCAAGCAAATTTTCTTTTAAAAATCGATGGAGTGAGTTGACATAACAAATCTTTGCAGTATTCCAATAGCTGTACCGATTTACAAAATATTTATAGGGGAAGCAAATCCATTAAATACCTGAGATTCCCTTTCAATCGGTCTTAAGTTAATTTGGACCAGTTAATTATTTATAATACTGCTAACAAGTAGAAAACGAAAATACTTCCTATTTATACACTTCTAGAAGGGTCGTTACAGAAGAAATTCAAATGGTAATTAGGCGACTATTTCTAGAACAAGCTCTAGGTGAATAATCAGAAAACGTAAATGGCCGGTAAATGTATACATAGTATGATGTGATTAAAAGGATGACTAGTTTCGTAGGGTAATTATTATAACAGCTTTCTTTTTTTACCTATATATGTTAGTTTTTATCATAAAAGCGTTTGAGATCTTACAAATACCTATCATAAGAACGTGATAGTAAAATTCCACCATGAGTTGATTGTGACATCTACCTGATTCAAATGGATTTCAATTCTGTACGGAATATCATGAAAAAGTTTTAAAAAAACCACACATAAAACGAAGGTGGTTTGGTAGTTCACTCCGTTAGAGGCTGCTCTTGATTTTAAAGTAACATATCCATCAATCGTAGATATTTACGTTTGTAAAAATTGTGTGTGAACATCGATCGCAATATCATTGCATCGATAGGAAATATCTGTTATTTGTTGATGCGCTTAAAAAATACCATAATTTCAATAGGTGCGTACGTATTCATTTGTGGCCATTGCATCCGTACCTACTGATAACGTAAGTTCATATTCGTACTATTCAACGTACAAAAATATTTACATCCCATTAAAGAAGATTCGTCAGCCGTGAGAAAAGCTGAAAACGAGAAGACAGTCCAACAAAATATGCTACTTGTTCTCTAAAATTAGGTCGCAGGAACCACTTCACTGATTTCCGATGTAGAAGGGATTGTTCTGGACCATAGGTGAATCTCAGAGTTCCACAGTCACACGACTGGGCCCCATGCGAGCGACGTCTTCGTCAGAATCGCTGTCATCAACGACGACTGCATTGTCAGACTCTTCTTCGTTATCAAAGCCCCAATCTTTGACCAGAGAATCAGCTTTGGCAGCGTGTTGAGTGATTTTCTCCCCATCATTAGAATCATCTAGTTCAATTGTTTCTACCTCTGGGGTTTGACATTTATCGCTAGGAGCTGCGAGTTGCCATCATTTAAACTATCTCTATCAACCTCCAATCTCTTTTCTGGAGAAGATTGTTGGTCCTGGGTTCGTATTATAGGTAACTCTGACAGCTGGGCATTGCTTTCAGATATTTCCTGAGAACTAGGAACATTTCTGTGGTATTGATTGGTCGCCAAGGTACTGTGTTGGGGATTGATGGGCTCAGGCAGAGACAAGGCAGAATTCTGATCTAATGGGACTCGCCGGACTTCCATTGCCACAACCTCCATAAGTTCTTTGTTTATGGCCATTTCGTGTCTTTGGGGTGGAGACTGCCTTTCTTCCACGTATATGTCAACCTGGTCGTTGGTGGAGTGTGTTTGCTGCTGCATATCAGTAGAATAATCAATGTCATTTGTGTTCACATGATGTTGAATGTGGACGCTTTCTAGTTCCATAGGATCAACGTGATCGTGCACCCTTACCACAGTACTTCCGGGATCCTCATGTTTATCCACATGCGATGATCCCTGCATAGGCACAACTGGACAAGCAATCATATTTCCAGCTGAAGTGGCCACAGAATAGGGCAAACCCTGGGTTGAATAAATTTGCTGCATACCATCCTCCAATACCTCAGGAACAATGTATTCTTCTGTATTCGGATTCATTCTACTTACAACCATCGAATCATTCCCCTGTATGAAGAATTCAGAGTTAGCATCCAACAATATAACATGCTGATCTTGAGGCAAGGCCATAGTGATACCAATTGGTCCACCCATATTATTTGCAACTGCAGTCAACTCTTCGCCATTTCCGGCTGGTATCAAAGCTACATTAGGGTTATCTGTTAAAATCAGTCCACTAGGAAGTTGAACATACGTATGTTCTCCTTTACCACCAAGAGCATCAGCATCCATGATTGGAACTTCAATCATCTCCATCGCTTGTTCTGCACGTGGGCCACTATCCTCATATATATTGCTCACAGAATCCTCTGGGGAGTATAGAGTTCTTCTGTATCACAGAAGTGTTGGAGGTACAAACTTTTACATGAGATACCAGTAACATGTTAGATTTGAAATTTGCATTACAGAAAGGGCAAGAGAACGAGTTCCTTAAATCACTACTAATCCCTTTGCATACTGAACTATGCGTTTGAAGAGTACTATAAGACTTGAAAACTGCCTCACACCTATTACACGGCCAATCTTTGACAGCTTTATGAGTAGCCGTATGCTTTTGAAGTAAGCCTTCACTCAAAGCTATATACCCGCATTGTTCGCATTTGGGGAATGAAATACTCTTTGGGGGGGAAACGTTGTGCTTGGTAAACATATGGTAAAGGTACAGATTTCGTTTCGACGTTTTGTACCCACAGTGTTCACAAGTTCTGGAGTCGAATTTTTCGTTGTGAACCTCAACGTAGTGTCTACGAAACTCATAGTAACTATCGAACTTCAGAGGAGCTTTATCTTTTCCACAAGGTGAACAACTCCAGGGCCCTGTTCCAGTTCCTGCAGTACTAAGGTTCTTGTTTTGAATAGGTTTGGCACTATTTGAGGCTGATATTTGAGGTACAAGTGGTTTGGTTGACGATGATGGGATAACAGAACTTTTGAAAGGTGGCGAAGGGTTTTCTTTTTCTGTTTTTACTGAGGACTTGACAACAACATACGCCTTTCCTGCAGAATTTTTGGTGTCCAATGTCAATGTGTTGGTAATACTAGTATTTCCAGGTGCTGATATCTTCAACCGGATATTTTTATTATTCCTAACTAAATCTGGATATTTTTTCAAAACCTCTGCAATAATTTTAGCATGATTAGCACTCTCTGCAGGAGAAATTACTTTCTTCTCTGTTTTACGAGATGGATTCTTTGAATAAGTTTGCATTGTTCCTATTTTATTAGTATTTAAAGGCATGGTTTGGTTGGTTTGAGTGGAAGGGGTGGATGGGGTAGTGTTTTGAGTAGGTACAGAATCCAACATTGATGATGTACTATCTTTTGGTTGTTGGACAACACTTTGCACAGGTGTAAAAGTAGGAAGGTTCGACAGTACTGATGTGGGTGATGTTGGTGGATCTTCTGCAGCCTGAGCTTCATATACAACATCAGAAATTGAAGCTAGAGAAGTTGAATGCAAGTCTTTTGTAGCCTGTTTCAATATCTCTGATTGAGTTTCAAGTTGCTTAGATATTAGCCTCTCTGCATCTTCATCTAAAGAGAATCTCACTTTTTTAGCTGGACTCTGCCCTAATTGGGGCTCTGTATTAGGTTTAAGAATGGGCTTGGGAGTTAAGGAAGAAGTTACAACTTGAGAGTGAGGAGGGGATGATACTGCAGGAGTAGACTCAGCAATCGGTGCCAACTGCATACTACTGACCCCAGCACCATGTTGAACAGGTGTGGAAGGTTGGCTTATAGTTGGCTTAGCCTTGGCAGAAGAAATATTAGATTGCGTTTGAGTTTGTGGCAACGTTGAGGGTGGATGTACACCACAAATATCTGAGTTGATACTCTGTAGGGGTTTCGGAGACACCTTCTCTTCCTGTTCATGGTCATCATCACTATCGTCATAGCTGTGTATGGTTTCAAAATGTCCATCGTCATCATCACTGAACTCTCCCTCATTCCCAGGAACTTCCTTTTTAATATCCAACTCGATGGAGTGGTCTTTATTCTCCTGCTTGAACAATTTGTCTGGTACTATGGAACTAGAAATTGATTTTCTCTTTAAAGGTGTCTGAAGCATAGGAGATGGCAAATCGTCGCACTGAATACCTAAAATTGGTGGATTCGCAGGGGTGAAGACAGGTTCTGATTTGTATGACAGTGGCGTAAAAGAAGGCGAAGTTAGAAGTACGCTGTCTGTAGGTTCTCGTCCTTCTGGCCATTCGAACCTCATTGGTCGGGGCTCCTCATCCTTCACACTGTAAAATCAGAACACGATTTTCAATATTTACAACCAAGACAAGTGCAAATTTATTCATTCCAATTTGCTTTTCGTAAAACGACCCCAACAGATTTCCACAGACATCAATCTGATGTCATCAGATTTTTGGCAAGATGAACCAAATTTCGTCCAAGTTCATCCAGCTCGAAACATGTTTCAACTCTGACCAGTTATAGACATCACAGACAAAGAAGTTGGAAAAAGAATTCTCCCTATTATTACCAGGCAGGTCGCTCAAAGGCGACAGTTGGATAATTTTCTTTCAATGAAACCAATGCATACGACATTTTGACACACAATGGGCATTTCATACAGTGTAGCATAAGATACAAATAATCAGGTTTGGGCCTAACATCTGACTGGGGCAATCACAGTGGAAACCAGCTCCCACAACCAATGTTAACCTATAAATACTATATAATAGTGGTATTACTCACATTCTGTTACGATCAGGTCTAAAAAGAGGAAATGTACGTTGTCTCCAGATTGGTAACCTGGAAAAAAGAACGAAATTAACAGGATACTCATTGGTGGAACAAATCTAGCTAGTTACCTTACTATGAATCCAAGAGCTGAATCAACTAAGTTGCATTTTCTGAAGGAAGGTACATCAGAAGACAACTGCCATGATGAGCAATTCGTAAATTTTACAGGAGAGCCAAAAGAACAGCATCTAAATTTGAATCTACGTGCAGTCCTAAGCGAATAAGCTAATAAGAACCGATACTAGCAGAAGGAAAGCATTCTAAAATGTTATGTTTGAAAAATAATGCTATAAACTCAAGAGTTGACAAGTAAAGAAAACACTCGTGTGCTTCACTCGAGAATTGTTTCTTTAAAATGTGAACGCTACTGCAATTTAAAAGTCAGTAACAACGCGTTATTATGAGGCAATAGATGAACCAGACGCGACACTAGATATACAACTTGCCCCCAAACGAGCAGTTTTTTTGTTTTGTTTTGATCGCAATAACCTAGTGATGCAGTGAATCGAGATACTGGAGTGAACTCCTAAAAGGGTTTATAGCTGATACATGGGTGAAGCATTCTGCAAGAATTACATAGGTGCTTTATGTTTCACAAACCGAGACGTGGTCTGTTTTAATATGCACGAGAAGGATTGATGTAGGATATTTTTTTGTTTTTGAGATGCGAGCGAAGCTAGCATCCAGACCAGTAAACTAGACAGAACATACATCGAAAGCGTGGACCTATATCGATAGGAGACATCGGGTTTTTCAATATGGCGACGGTCTTATCAGGAAGGGGTCACCTATTCTCGACTTCTACCAAGAGTCTTACTTTTGAGAATGAACCTGCTTTCCTTGCATGGAAAGCTGAAATCGAAAAACAGACCACGTCTCGGTTTGTGAAACATAAAGCACCTGTGCAGTTCTCGTTAGTTTCATGAATATCAGAATGCTTCAACCTGTGTATCGGCTATAAACCCTTTTAGGAGTTCACTCCAGTATCCACATTCACTGCATCACTGGGTTACTGCGATCAAAACAAAAACAAAAAAACTGCTCGTTCTGAGGCAAGTTGTGTATCTAGTGTCACGTCACAAGAACTACACAACAGATTCACTCACTTCCGGCCACCGATACCCCCTCCGGTAGCAGGCCCGATTCTGGTAGCTAAGAAAGTTCTCTGAGGAAGTTTCTTTCCTCCTTCCGTCTTCATTCCACCAGGAAGTGGAACCAAACCGTTATCATTCTTCTGAAATGGAAATACAAAATCAGTAAAACATATTGCTAGATGAAGATGTATATACATTTTTTAGTTGCAACAAAAATCACAGGGAAAAAAACAAGCTTACCACCCACACTCCACTCTCACTTCAATTTGTAAGATTTGCTTTGCCATTAATTGGCGACCAAGTTAAGACCTTTCTTTAAAGCTACTTTTTACCAATGATTTTCTCTATATTTTCATTTTCTATTGTGCACCTGACTTAACAGATAATTTACCTGAGTAATTAGAAGCTTAGCAAGAATCGCAAGGTTCAGGCTTTTTGATATGCTGAGTAGCTGCGCATGGAACTCTGGTTTGAATTCCAACTTTCCAGAGTACAGGAAGCTGGAACATGAAAAACATTAATTAATCCAACCATGACTATAGAAATAGTTTTTCTGAAGCAATGTACCTACATCAATAAAAAAACGCTGCAAATTCTTTCACTGGGGTTTATTATTCAATGATTAATGATTTGAATTTCTACTAAGCTTTGGAGTGTGCGTGTTTCAAATGTGATAGAGCAATTATTGAATTTCAGGAGATGTGCGTAGAGCATAAATTGGTTGTCAACCAAAATACCTATTTGGATTAATCAGTTGATCATATTTTGTGCCTCCTGAAATTCAATAATCGCTCTATCACCTGTGAAACAAGCGCACTCGAAAGCTTAGTAGAAATTCAAATCATTAATCATTGAATAATAAACCCCAGTGAAAGATTTTGCAGCGTTTTTAGAGAGGTAAAGAAAAGTGAGGCGATAACCCATTAAGTACCTGATATTAAACTACCAAAATTCCTACTATTCATGCGTATTTGTGTTTATTATTAAATAATTATGGAAAATGACAAATTGGAGCTCTACCTACTTTATGATAGGCTGAACTACAGTGTATGGCAGATCCTCAGGCATACTAATCACATCTCCGTCTTTTTGCATATTCTCAAAGAACGTCGTGCACGTGATAAGGACCAAACGGTGTACCTGAAAGAAGAAAGTCATTATTCACATTGAATAAAGCAGGAAACTACTTGTCGATTAACATAAACGTACCACTGTAATAGAAGTATGAAAGAAATACCTTTGAGATAGGTTTTATTGTACGGAAATCGTCATTACAACTAAGAATGATTATTGGTAACTATGAACGCGGAAACTATGATCAAGGACTTTGAAAACAGCTGGAGTCAAGTTTATCATATCAACCACATTTAGCCGATGTAATCCCCCTAGACTAAAGGGCCCTCTATAAGGGGGAGGTTCTTCTTTTTTGTGTTCTTAGACGGAGCAGGTGGAAATGATTGAATCAGCATTCTAACATTTACGTTTTATTCGAAATATGATGGTTTATGTTTCCTCAGAGATTTGGAGTTGATTAATTGTCGTCCTAATCAATAGTTGAAGACCTGCAGATAGTGTGAGGTGAGTGATAAATGTAGTTAGGTGCCATATGCACCCTGTTGAGGAAAATGAGAAGTTTTACTTTGGGGAAGAGTAATGTTTTATAGGAGAAAAAGATCAGCATAGATAGTCTAGACCAAATATGAATATTAGGGACTATCCTAGAAACACGAAAAGAGGCAAAGTGGATACTCACGAGCCACATTCTGTTAATTTGTTCTCTCTTGGTTTTCCCAGCAACCAATTGACCTAAATAAATGTTCTACTCTTGTTTGGAACTTCAACTTTTTCTCTTAATAGTTCAACTTTTTGACATTCATTTGAAAAGATTCTATAGTTGAATTACTGAAAATGAAACTTGGAAATTGTTTTTCAAACATGGAAACTTTTACAGCTGAAGTAGCTCAAGACAACCAAGAAACACTGTTGATGGTTCAAACAAATAAACAATTCAATCATCTAGGACTAACAATTCCAGAGAGAAGTTACATTGAACTCCCCTTCATTCATATTTTTAGATTAATGAATCTCATTCGGATTTCCCATTTAAATCAGAGGGTCATTCAGGGTCAATCTCCTCTACTACAACATTGTCCAATTCGTCGATGAGAGCCAAACCACTTTGTCTAATATTCGTCAGAATTTTCAACATGGTAAGCAAACACTACCTTCAGTTCCTGTCCAGTATGGAACTTGAGAGTGAGATCGCATCCATCCCCTTTAGCGAACATCAATTGAAGTCGTTGTAAAAAGAAAACGGCCCAGTTATCCACCCTGAGGGTCTTGATATTTTGCTTGGAATCAGCGGCCATTTCGAACAATTTTTTATGTTCACAGAAACTGAAACAGAAAAACAACGCTAAATTTGACGAGTGAATGTAATTTAAAAATATGGCTCGGACAGCAGTCTCTTCATGAATAAAAGAGGTAAATTTCCAATACGCAGCATGGTGGTATGAGCGAATTTGCATACATTATCATATTAAATTTATTTTTCCAGGATGTTTACCAAGCTTTTGATAAAGTCTGGCATCAAGGACTTGAGTACAAACTCGAAAGAGACTTACCAAAAGAATTTTACTTAATCTTGAAATCTTACCTAGCTGAAAGACATTTCAGGGTGAAACATGAGGGAGAGTATTCCAGTCTCACGAAAATAAGGGCAGGCGTCACGCAAGGTATACACATCCTCTTCTGTATACACATGATATACCTACCAATAACGACACAATAGGGGCAACTTTCGCCGATGATACAGCACTTCTAGCATTAGGAGACACAGTAGAGGATGCAACTAGGAAACTACAGGAGACTATTAATAACGTCAGCGCTTGGACAAAACAGTGGCGCCTCAAGCTCAATGAGCAGAAATCGGCTCACATCAATTTCACGAACAAGCATATAACTAAAATACCAGTTATACTAAACAGAAGAGAAATTCCTTTTGCCAATACAGCAAAGTATCTTGGGATGAATCTTGATGCAAAACTGAGATGGAAAGAGCATGTCATTAAAAAAAAAGAACTAAACATCAAGTTCCGAAAAATGTATTGGTTGCTTGGCAGATACTCCAAACTATCCCTACATAACAAATTGCTTATCTACAAGCAAATTCTAAGGCCAGTATTTACATATAGCATTCAACTCTGGGGCTGTTCAAAAAAGACGGACATCAAAATAAACCAAACGTTTCAAAACAAGGTACCTACTAAGAAGTATTGTCAACGCTCCTTGGTACGTACGTAATGACGACCTCAAGATAGAACCAGTCAGTGAAATGATCAAAATATTTGCCGCTAAACACGAGCAGAGGCTTCATCAACATATGAACCCAGAAGCTCTACGATTATTAGACAACAACAACGTCATCCGACGCCTGGATAGAACAAAACCTCTCGAACTTGTGGCGTGAGAATGTGACAAGTGTTTGAAGTGATCATATACAGGGTGTCCCAGGAGTTATGCACAATCCGACTCCTACGTGTTCTACAACTCATTTCCGACCAAAAATGTCTCTTAGCAATTTTTTGCCAGAGGCCTCGTTTCCGAGCTATTCGCGATTTAAGATTTTTTTCGTGTTTTCGATCTCAAGTCATTAAAACTGTCATAACTCCCTCAATTTTGGAAATAGCTCAAATTTGATGACACCGTTGGAAAGAGCTTCAAATTTTCTATCTATTTGATGTCAGAAAACGTTTTTTAAATTGCATTGAAGATGTGCGATTGCTGCGCGAAATGGTAGTTTTGTCAAAATCTTGAAATCGCCTGTTTTTCATCTCACCTAGAAACCCCATGAATGCTTGACGCAGAACTGTTCAGGCCTGGTAAAACGTGCGCCAAAATGTCAGCTTTCCAACGGTGTAGTCGTTTTAGTTTTAAAAAAATATTTTTAGTTAAGGAAATGGTGTTTAACTGCAGAAAAACGTGTTTTCTGTTGAAATTGAGGTTTTTCCTCGAAGAAAAGTCTGTTCTGAGTTGTAGAACACGTAAGAGTCGGATTGTGCATAACTCCTGGGACACCCTGTATTACCAAAAAAAACTAATGTTTCAAAATTGGGAAAGCTACGGAGGAGGGCGAGGGGGGGTCTTGGTCAGGGGCGAGGATATGCAATGACCCGCACGACCCCCCGGTCTTGAAGGAGGGGTTGCTTCGTGCGCCGTGTTTTATCAACCCCAATCTGATTTGGCCGTAGCAATGGGTGTTGCAATGTTGATAATTTGTTGTTTCTGACCAAATTCAGTTTTAGTAAAATGTTTATTGACTCGAACATGTTATCCAGCTGTTGGACAATGGTAAGATATTGGGGTTTAAATCGAGTTCATACAAAGACTTTTGGAAAAACCTCAATTTCAACAGAAAACACACGTTTTTCTGCAGTTAGACACCATTTCCGTAACTACAAATCGACGGCTAAGAACCAGCATGACATAACTCAATTTTTCCGATTTTGAGGTTTTTGCACTTTCCTATTCAAATTTTCGCGCCCGATTCGATGGAACCATTAATTTTTTGATAAAACCACACGGAGCGCCGCTATCGTCGATTTAGTCAGCATAGCATAACTGGAATTGAGCAGCAGCATGACATAACTCACCTGTTTACCATGGAGTCGTCACCTGTCGCTACATCTGATGTAAACTGCCATCCATTTTTGTTGAAATTAATTCCTCAAACTCATGAAATTTAGCTTGGTATTGTTGTTGAAGGATTCATCTTCAAAATAAACCACTAATCTTCCATCCCTATTTTTTAGTTACCTTGGAATCAGTGCAAGAAGAACACGGGCTTAGTTATGCTATGCTGAAATACTCGTGTTTCTTGAGTTATGCTATGCTGATCTCTTAGTTTCCTTGATTCTCTATGGCAAACATTCAACTATGACTACGGTATTTGGGAACGCTATGCTGTAGAACCAGGATAATTTTAGTTTCAACGAACGGTTCTTTTACCAGTAAATTAGAAGAGAAGCAAACGTCTTTGTTGCCAGAGAATAATAAACACAAAAAGAAAAAACGGTCGAAAGTGAACTGTAGAGGTCGAGAGTGAACGTTCAGTAAAATATTATTATTAAAATATTATATTAAGTCAATTAAGTAATGATACGAACTTGGAGAACTTTTGACTCCATGCTTTGGGTACACTGAAGTGGGAAAAGCCAGAGAACTGCTAAACGCACGCCTCTCCACACAACATTCAAGCATCTATCGTTCTCACTGAAATTCCCTTTAGCAATGTTGCAAATGGTGACCAATGATGAGCTACCGTTACTAGAGGTCTCCAAAAAGGAACTATCCACACCTCAGCTCAGAGTATTCTCTCTCAAAATTATCAACGACGAATACGGCGACTACTATAAAATATTCACAGATGCCTCTAAAGAAGCCAATTGAGTTGGTGTTGGGTCACGACCTGCAGACTAAGATATTGCATTCAAAAAAATTTCGGTAGTTTTCCAAATATGCTGTGCAGAACTATATGTCATCCTGCTGGGAATGGAAGTTGCAATAAATAAAAGCAGCTCTAGAGTAATGATCCCCACAGAATCAAAAGCTGTATGCAAGGATCTCCAATGAATCCATTTTGGCGCAAACCAATAACTACCTGGTGTACAAAATCGCAGCTACCAACCTGGAGTGTCCCAATAAAATCATTAGTGGATTCCAGGGCACACAAATGTCATGGGAAATGATATCGCCGAGTGCGTTTAAGTACGGACTCGAACATGTTATCCAGCTGTTGGCAACACTACGCCAACAATGTAATTCAACACCAACGTTCAACGTACGAGTAGCAAACAAATTTTATTCTAAGATGGCTATTGTTTTTCAACAAGGAACGATGAGACTCACCCATTCGTCCAGCCTAATCCCTGTAGCTGAACTATAGAGTTCTGAATATTTGACATGACAAGGAATTCCGATGCTAACGGGGAGCATTTGCTAGAAAATGTAGATGAAGCTGTTATTGGAGCTGATGAAATTGTTATCACCACAAGTTTTTGGTTGATTTGACGAAAACCCTCTTGATTAATCTGCTACCAAGTTTGAGTCATATAGTGTTCCTTAGCTAATATTTTACGAAGTTCTCCTCTCTTTCATAGTGAACATTTTGTGGTTAATATGTAGTTCAAGTTTCGATAGTAAAATTGGTTGATAAGTTTTGATAGAGATGGAGGTGAAATTTAGCAGATTAATACCTAGTACTTTTAGTCAAGAGACCAAATTGAAAACCTTATGATACTGCTCCTTCAATAATTTTGGTTCAAAATGTTCACATAGTTTTACCTAGATAGCTACTTAGCATAAGCAAATGTACTTAGGAAGTTAGGATAAACAACAGTGAACATTTCATCATTGTTTGGTTTGTGATAATCGAATCCATGATAGTACCTACCTGGTTTTTACCTGATTTCTTTCCTGTTATTAACGAAAAGGAAAAATCAATGCACACCACTTTTTGTTGGCCAGCCAATTTTTGTTCTATACTTGGTTTACAGCATAGCATAACTGCTATAATATTATGTCAGCACAGCATAACTCAACTATTTCTCTAGCTGTGGGGTAGAATACCTATTTTTGTTAATCATAGTGCTGAAAGGTCATCAGTAAGGCCAGAAAATATATAAAAGCTAAATTTTTCGTTAGAAGTCGTCGGGTAATCAGTTTTTTCCCTCTCCTGAAAATTTAGGAATATTGAGGTATGCTATGCTGGTTCTTAGCCGTCGAAATATTTTGAAAAACCAAAATACCGTTGGAAAGCTGACATTTCGGCTCACGTTTTACCAGGCCTGCACAGTTCTGCGGACCTGGGGAAGGGCTCATTCGATTACTCTTGGCAAGTTCTTCGAAAAAAGTCCAAATTTAGGCCGCCTTGACTTTCTTTGAGGTTTTTAGGGATTTTAAAAAACTTTGACAACCCTTAACGGGCACTTTAAATTAAGTGAGAGTGTTGGCTAAAGAATTGAGGCGTTGTCGGACCAATATTGATTTTTCCTGAAAATTTCAGATTTTTTTGCTCCAGCCGTTTGGGAAAAATCGTGCGTACGGTGGACGGACGGAAAATTTTTATTGCAAATTTGGATTCTACACCCTTTGAAACGTAAACCATGAAATTTTCAGGGGGGGTTAGAAATTTTTTTTTTTGTTTTTCAAAAGCGATTACAATGGTTTATTATTGAATAGTAAACCAAAAGCAAAAATTGTGAAACAATGACTGAATAATGAATGATGTAGGTATGTTCTGTCAAGTTTGCTGGTCTGGATGCTCGCTAAGCTCGCATCTCAAAAACAAAAAAATACCCTACATAAATCCTTTTAGTAAAGTATAGATCAGTCGGACAAATAGATCAGAATGTGTTAACACTTGTGTCTCTGCGTATTAGAAATACTTTTATCGCTATAACGGTTGTGAAAATCATTCCATAATACACGGCAGTGGTATCGAAAATAGTATATCCTGTATATATCGATGATAGTACACATCGATACACGTTCAAATGAGCCTGATAAGAGCTCGGGGTTACCTATTCTCTACTTCAGCCGTGCTGTCCATCTCTTCTAAAGTGAATGCGATATTTATACTTTAATGGTAAGTTAATGGAACAACTAGGAGAGCAACTTAACCGATTTTTAAGAAAATCAGAATTGGTAACCTAACAATGCACAATTGAGGAGCTTACTTTCAAACAGGCACATACCCATTCCGACAAAATGTTCAGGAAGTGAAAAAAAACGATTTGCAGATTGGTGGAGATGTTTTTTTGCAGTTTCTCATCGGAGTAATGTGTGAGAAGGCACAGATAAAGATGCCTCAGAATATGAATCAATTTTCTCCAAAACACGAGGCTGTATATCCATTTTCACTTTGGAAAAGTGCCCTTTTGATCAAAACTCATGGATTTGTGCCTTTTTGAAAAAGAAAGAATTCATTCTCCATTCTGTAGGTTTTATTGAAAACTTTACCTGACTCCATATTTCCATTTGTCATGCCTGTCATCTATCGAGTCTCGTGTAAATATTCAACGTCAAGACGAAGGCGCAATGCTTCTTTTTGGATATGTGCCTTTTTGAAAACCCACGACTTATCGCCTGACGAAATTCGGAGGATATGTGCCATTTCGATTGCAAGGCACTGAAAAAAATGTAGGGGATGGATTCGTTACCTCTTGATGCAAACACATAACTTTAGCCCCAGAATTGACGTGGATGTGTTCTGTTTTGTTCGGAAATGATAGGGGGATCTGATTCAACTCATATTCAGAGATAGAAAATTGAGAAAAAAACGTTTTCTCCCAGATTTGGATATGTGCCTTTTTGAAAGTAAGCTCCTCAATTATCGTTTGATCAGATCTAGTTGACTATCACTGTTTAAAAATATGAACGTTAACGTGTTTCCTAGCTTAGAATATCAATCCTGAGGCCTAGGATTCATTTCAACAGTCGTGATACATATTTCCATATTGGTGATGACGATTCGATTGATGTATTCATTGCCAGCTTCATTCCGATTACTACTGTACCTACAACAACCTGTTAACAGAACGTACACGATAAATGATATGCGCCGATGAAGAAACCTGTGAGACCAGAACTGTCTCATTGGTATAGTAGGCAGCAACGAGTATACGTTGATCACGCCAGTCGACAATACCAACATCTATTAATGAATAGGAAAAATTAGTGGGGGGTTAGGTACTTACATCGATTTAAACCACTTTGGAGCACGAAAACTATTCACTTATTACCGCCAACCTTCCATCAACATAGACTTGAGTGCAAACACGATAATGTACGGGTAGAAACGCGAATTCACTGGTTCATAAACTCATCATATATCAATCATCGTGTCGGATAAATGTGAGATACGCATGACCTTAGAAGGGCCAGAATTTGTTCAAAGAAGAAAAGAATAAACAAGATTATGTGCAAAATCGCGAAAAGAGATTGTGGGCTAACAACCAAGAAATAAGTATGTCGCATAAGCACTCTTTAGAGAGTAACTCCAGCCCAGGAGCCACCGATAAGACATTTTGAGGAACTGCTTACAACAACTTGAAACTATATATCTATAACAACGTTTATTTACCTTAATATAGCATTTCCACGATTTTCGCAGACAGGACACTGAGCAGAAGTAAACAATAATTTCTATCGACGTAGCTCCATCTCTGGTTTCAGAAATCCAAGTTATTGAACAGGTAGTTGCAAAAAGCCCCCGACAGATGGAGACACGGATCCACGTCCATCTTGTTATGATGTCAGTAGTGGTTTTTTTTTCTTGTTTTGCGAGCTACAACCCCTTAAAGCTTATAACCTTATATTGGCTATAGATATGGCTAGGGGAGAGAAAGAATCATCGTTTCACAATCTTTTATTATGATTACAATTCCAACTTTATCAGGTTTCCACACTTCAAGATAATATCTATACTATATTTTTATGATAATATATTACATTACATTTTTATCTTTCGCACACAACCAGGATGAACTGAGACGAGCAGAACTAACAACGGCAACAACAACATCATCGTTGATATGATTGTTTTCCTTCTTTCTTCATTAGAGATGGGCAGATCGAAGAAAAAGATCGATCTCTGAAGATCGATTAATCGGACGTAAAAGATCGATCTTTGGTCAGATCGATTCATCTAAACTGAATCCCCCCCTACGTATAGTACCGTAGTTTCTATTGTTGGCTATAAGTAGCTTACTAAAATATAATGCTTACTTATTTCATTAACAGTAAAAGACTACTTTTCTTAGGGAAGGTCAATCTACTTTCGATTTTTCTAAAAATCGATGTTTGTGCACACAATAAAATCGAGAATCGATACTTTTTTACGATTTTTTCTACAATCGGGGTTTTCCATAAAAGCGATTTTATGCTAATTTCGTTAATTATTGTTCTTGTATCTTGTTGAAACATTTTCTCCCTCCTAAGAGACAGGCAATCAGTAAAAAAAAGTATCAATTTTTGAATGGATTCTGAATCGGCTATGAAGAATCGATTCTAAAAGAATCGTTCGGAGAAGATTCGGATTTGCGTTTTACGAGTGGTAATTTCATCAACACAATAAAACACATTCAAATTACTGAGACATTTTCAATGCTCATAGCTCTTCTCTCACTACTTATTTAAATAATCGAAAAGAATTTGCATCTCACATTTTTATTTAACAATAATTTATCTACATTTCTGTACATTACTATTGAAAATATATGTATTATTATACACTACTCAATTGTCTATTTTTATGGTTTATCTTTTCTATTAAGTAGAAAGTTAAAACCTTTTTTTTCAAAAATCGATACTCAAAAGAAACGTCATAAATTATGGGGTTTTTCACGCGGAATGAACAAATTTTGGTCATTATTCCGCAAAAATTGAGTCGAATCGAGAAACGGATAACATCACGTGAATCAGCGTTAAAAAACAATGAGAACGAGATTATGACGACTTTTGACTCTCAGATAAAGATGATTTTTCACTTGATCACTGAAGGTTTCAATCTCTTATTTGTACGTTTTTCAACCGGACCTTGATTATTAATCCCCGTAACAATCTGAAAACAGGCGCCTAAAACAAAAAAACGTCTGCCAAATAAACAAATTTCATAGCATTATTCCGTATCCAAAACGGATAGCATCTGTGAATCGGCGTTAAAAAACCATGAAAATTCATGTGCCACACTTTACAGTTCACCATCACTTTGCGTTCTCGCTGAACCGGTTCGAGGCAATCAAAAAAACTTTATTCTTTCACTTTATTATTCACGAGGACCATCATGATTTGAATTACATCAGTACGAACAATCCGTGTTTGAAAATATTCATTTCGAAATCATATGCATGGAGCATGTTAATCTGTTCTCGACCAAAATTATTTGGATTGATCAGTTGATCATATTTGTGTGCTCCTGAAATTACTAATTGATCCGGAAACACATGACTCCAAAGAGGATCATCATGAACATCAAGCCAATTGAATAATCCCAGTGAAAATTTCATCGTTTTTTTATTGAACCTCAAGAACCCCCACAATAAAAACATCTACAGTTTATCAAGTCCTTTGGCACTCGTATTGCGTTAAAACTTCCAAAAACCCAAATTTAAACGATATAGCCAATGGTAGACAGATGCAGAGGAGGCACACAAATATCATCAACTGATCAATCCAACTAGGTGTTTTGGATGAGAACCGATTTACGTGGTCTATGCATATCTCCTGAAATTCAATAATCGCTCTATCACCTGTAAAACACGCACATTTCTGACAGACAGTAAGACACACAGACACGCACGCCAATTGAATAATAAGTTCACGAAAGAATACTTAAATGCCAGTAATAACATTGAAAATGGAGACAGTAATAATATTGAATAATAATATTATCAGAATACTTCAACCCGTGTATCGGCTACTAACTACACTACAAGTATTCACATCGGTTATCACTCCAGTATCCACATTCACTACAACTCGACGCTATCGGCCGGACTACACAAGGTTACAAACAAACAATAATAAACGAAAAAACGCAAATGTTGGCACCATAAATCGGGAAATACATCGGGAATGGTTTGACGGACGTGGGGAAGGGCTCATTCGATTCCTAATGGTATGTTCTTCTAATAGGAAAATATTTAGGCCGATTCGACTAGTTTTGAGGTTTTCAGGGATTTTACAAAACTTTTACAGCCCTTAAAGGGCAAAAATTGAGTGAGGGAGTGGCTCAAGAATTGGGGCGTCGTCGGACCAAGATGGATTTTTCTGAAAATTTCAGATTTTTTGCTCCAGCCGTTTCGGAGATATCGTGCGTACGGCGGACGGACGGAAAATTTTTATTGCAGATTCGGATTCTACACCCTTTGAAACGTAAACCATGAAAAGGGGTGGTTCGAATTTTTTTTTCCAGAGCGATTACAATGGTTTATTATTGAATAATAGGTAAATCAAAATTGGTTGAGGGGTCAAATTTTCATGAAATCTTGGGTAGAATCCTTAGAAAGAAATATGAAGATTCAAAAAAAATTTTTCTTGTTTACTCCCATTTTGACGATTTTAGGAGGGGGGGGGGGGGACAACTCGTGGGACACCCTGTATAAACAAGCAGACGAGAAAGCCGAGAAACCTCATCTATACTGTCATGCTTGATGGATCTGCTTACATCACGGATGTCAATGGCCGATAAAATAGATCTAGCCAGCTAAGATAAAAAAATATTGCCCGTCCCCACTATTTCTTTTTCAATTTGCAACATTTCAAAATCAACAATTGCTAAATTTGACACTAAGTTCATCAATCGAAAAAGTTCTTGTTGCACAACTGGCGTAGCAAATCTCATCACAAGAGAGATTGGGGAGACCATAAACAACAGATAAATTTTTATTATATTTTAAACAAATCTTGAAAATATTCTTAAACACTAAGATATGGGTAGTTACAATGCAATTTTTCTGTGTCATACTCACAGTGACCAGTGTTTTCAGCCTGTTGTTCGGTTTATCAACAGAATATCGCCTTATGAAGGTATATTCTCAATATCATTCAAGCTATTTATATATTCGGTTTTAGTTGAAGCAACCAAAAGTATTAAGTGGAGCAAATGGTCTTTACAATTTAGGAGGATCTTATTAGGAAAGGTCATTTGATCGCCTTTCAATAAACGGCATCTTCTAATAAACGTGTTTTATTAGTAAGTAGGTGCTCATCTAGTTCTCTAACTTTTGTTTCAATGAGATCTCGATCTTCTTGGGTCAAGTTTCTTTGGTCCCATTTGTCACTGAAAGTAGAAAACGTCTTTTAATTAAATATGCTATAAAATAATGAAATTGGCTATCTACTTGTGTTAATTCAATATTAAACGAACAATGAGACAACTAAAAATCCATAAAATGGGTACTGCAAACACGAATTACCTAATGATCTTGTATACCTATTACATATTGCTCTTATTTTGTGCTCGTTGATCTCGTTAATGGTTGGGTTAATGGTGTTTGATTCCTATTTTGTTTGTATTTTGTCTTGTGATTGCTATATGCTCGTTTACTTTGTAATAAATCGCTCGTTCGTGATCTCAACTAACTCATTTCACAACCTTGTCTCCCTTGCAGCTTAGGAATGGATGTTGCAAGTAATACCCCCCTTCAGGGATCACCGACCCTTCAGGTCAGCTACTACATACCATATTATCTAAGACCTGTTCAAGATCAAGGCTCCCATATAGACAGGGGGCTTACATCTGCTAAGACATCAAAATTGTAAGAAATAAACCAAATAATAAGTATGTTAGCGAACCCAGAGCGTGACCGATCAATTTTTATCAGTTTTAAACGCTAATTCAGGCGGCAGTACCTATCCGTTTTTTCATTTTATTAAATTTCAATGGTTTAGGTTCAAAATGACTCACCCATATAGACCAACAGCACCTCACTCATTAACCAATAATGTCCAATCAAACTATTTAACTACCTTAATTTATTGAACGGGATACCTTTTGAGATCACATATGGTAAATAAAATGGAACTAAAATTTCCATTTTAAGTATCACATTGAAGGATCATTCGGTTAGGGCGAGGACTCTTACATACGTTGAAAAGCAAATCAAGAAGGATTTTTCTATAAATTTACTCGTAATGATAACATCAAAATGTTGCATAGTTGAATAATAACCAAAAGGGTGAAAACAAACTAACTGCAAGATGTGTTGAAATAGCCCATTAAGCAGAGCGGGTAGCGTGTACACCGTGCAGAGGGTTTTAAAACGTATGAAAAGATTTTCACTGCAGCCCATAGTTTCCATTCTGTAACAGTACACGAATCAACAGTTTAAAACAATATACCTATAAATAATCAGGCTTCGATTTAGTAAGATCTTATTATTATATTAGTAGCATGTTAATGTTGGTTGAGATGTATTTCCTGAATTTTTAAAACCCATTTGTTGAATTGATTATACGAAAACTTGTATGACAGATTTCAAACCAGTGGCGTAACGTTTTTCAGCGGGGCCCCCCCGCAAAATATTTTCGGGGGCCCCTCCCCATAATGTTTTATTTTTTTGGCGAAGCGCGCACTTTTTCAACGGTCATTGTACAATACGCTACGATAACCTAACTAAAAATAAATAATATAATATAACAATTTAACCTACCTTTACGAACTCGAGACTTCTAGTCTACGTAGCAAACTTTTGTATGACCATGTGTTATAAAAATCAACTTTTTCCCAGAGACACATCAGTTCCTTCAGTCATTTTCGGTCTATTATTCAATAATAAACCATTGTAATCGCTCTTGAAAAAAAAATCTAACCCCCCCTGAAAATTTTATGGTTTACGTTTCAAAGGGTGTAGAATCCGAATCTGCAACAAAATTTTTCCGTCCGTCTGCCGTACGCACGATTTCTCTCGAACGGCTGAAGCAAAATATCTGACATTTTCAGGAAAATCCATGTTGGTCCGACGACGCCCCAATTCTTGAGCCAGCTCTCTCACTTAATTTAAAGTGCCCTCTAAAGTTTGTCAAAGTTTTGTAAAATCCCTGAAAACCTCAAAAAAAGTCAAGGCGTCCTAAATTTGGACTCTTTTTGAAGAACTTTCCACGAGGAATCGAATGAGCCCCTCCCCAGGTCCGTAGGTCAAACCATTTATGGAGCAAACATTTGCGTTATTTTAGTTTATTATTACTTTTGTGTTGATAATATTGGCTGGGATCCCTATATAGTTATCACTTATCAAACTTGACTGACTTCAAGTATTCAGAACACTCCAAGGTAATTACGCTCAGAATTTGGAGGCGTTGAGTGGCTCAAGTAACGCGGTCGGTGACGGAACGTTCTCGCACAGCCCCCAATATTTCTCTCAACTATACACTATTCATATCTATAAACTGGGGGATCACGTTCCTGTTGTTTGCGTTATTGCCGTCCAAAACAACCCAATGTTACATTGAAATGTGGTATGAACTGAAATCGCGTGCGTCGCAGTTGGTGTCGAAAGCCATAAGCTTGACACATTTTTACGCTGATTTCGAGACAGCATCGCACAATGCAGTTGTTCACCATTTCCCAGCAGTCCGTGTGATCGGCTGCCGGCTTCCTCATCAGACGAGCTCGATGTTTATCCATCGACAACATTTATAAATCATGCCGTAAGGTTTTTTGAATAAACACATTTTTGATCATACCATGGAGTGTGATGGATATGGTTAGTCGCCCCTTCCCGATTATCAATGGGGAGGGATTGGGAGGAACTCAGATGAGCGTCGTGGGCAATCAAGGTGTATAATTCTTTCCCATTAACCCTGGGACGCTAATACGGCCACACAGCCTCTTGAGACCACGGAGAGTGGTTAGAAGGATGTCAGATCAGCTTCGTGAGTGCTATAGCTAAATCCCCTCCAGTTGGCCTTAGGAGATAACGAATCCAACGATACCAGAACCTCATGAGACCACGAGGCGTTTCCCTAATTTAGTTACCGACGTGGTGTTTACATTTAGATATGAAGGTAGTAATTATGAATATGGGTCTACCTATCTACAGGAACGCTCACGCGAGCGAAATTCCCTGGTTATGAAATTACGATAACATTTAGGTATGTATGGTAGGAGTTGTTTATCTTAGTTCCAATTATTCCACAGCCCTTTCCACTGTTTTTGCAGAACGCCACAAAAGGAAAGAGGAAGCGCTGATGAAGTGAAAATAAAATCAATCTATCAACAGAGGTGAAATGGATTGAATAACAGGCTTTAGGCACCTAATTAATAGCATTAGCAAACTGAATTACACCTTTAGCAAACTGAATTCGCAATTGGGATTAAAACTTTCGCAATTAGAATTAAACTTTTCTTAAACTGAATTAAACCTTTCGCAAATACAAGTGAACCTTTCATTCAATTAATTCTCTGCACTAAACATAATCAGAGGACAATGTCCTGTGTCATAGAGTCGAGTCCCCAAAACAACACCACAAACTAACCTTCGGGTGGGCTCCTTCCGCCCTTTGTTATCCCGGCATCACCACTTTTCCGTCCGCCCGAGGGGGTCATTCGTGTACCTGCCACCCCTCTCCCCCTCCCAGCTGTAGCTTTCATCTCTGTTTACTAGCTCCCCTCCTCTGAGCTAGAATCCCATATTTGCAGGTTGCAAAGGTAATTTTTCATCTTCGGTACTTAAATGTGTAGAATTAGTCATTTAAATGATCAGGCTGTAGAACCATAGAGGTCTACTGTCCCGTATATATGTTTTGGTTTTGTGAGGAACATTATTGTGGTGATGAGAAACAGCGATTCAAATAGTTTGTTCAGAAAAGCTTTAAAACGATTTAATGGGACACTAAACCACCCTTTTAAACAGTTTTTTTTTCGGCTTTCTTCTGCAATATCTCCCTTTTTCTTCGTGAAAGTCAACGATTTCAAGGTTTGTTAATGTACTACACTTCAAATGGGATCAAACGAGATGAGGATCATGCTAATTGGGTGAGAATTGTGGCCAGAGAAGCTTTAAAACGATTTGATGGGACTCAAAACCACCCATTTAAACTTTTTTTTTCGGGTTTCTTCTGCAATATCTCCCTTTTTCTTCGTGAAAGTCAACGTTTTCACGAAGGAGGGATGGTCGAATTAGTAGTGATAGTGACTCACCTCCTGTTATTAGGAACACAACTCGAAGAAGGCGCGGAAGGTTTAATTGTAATTGTGAAAGGTTTAATTCTGATAGTGAAAGGTGTAATTTAGTTTGCGAAAGGTTTAATTCAGTTTGCTAATGCTATAATCATGAGCTACAGAGTGTCCCTGATTGTCTGTGCAAGCCTCGGCTAATTTCTTTCGGGTACGCCAAAGATACATTTAATTTATTTGGAGCCTATAGGTAGGACTTTTATTGTTAAGATTCATAAGGGCAAGTCCGTAACACTATAAATAGTGAAGGAAAAAAGGTGAAATTAACAACAGATCTTCAGCTGGACTTTGTGTGATTATGGTGTGAACTTCTCTTCTATTTTATTAACTAACTTGAGGAAAGGTAAATAATTCGCTCCTGTCTCACCCTAGGCACTTCCATCTTCCATCCTTGAGCACTGAGATTCGATACACAGACATTTGAGGCCATGCGAGAGAGAGAGAGAGAGAGAGAGAGAGAGAGAGAGAGAGAGAGAGAGAGAGAGAGAGAGAGAGAGAGAGAGAGAGAGAGAGAGAGAGAGAGAGAGAGAGAGAGAGAGAGAGAGAGAGAGAGAGAGAGAGAGAGAGAGAGAGAGAGAGAGAGAGAGAGAGAGAGAGAGAGAGAGAGAGAGAGAGAGAGAGAGAGAGAGAGAGAGAGAGAGAGAGAGAGAGAGAGAGAGAGAGAGAGAGAGATAGTTTCCTATAAGAGAGAGAGGGACACCCTGTATACCTGTGGTAATTTTATTATTATCCTACTAGCTACCGGGGATAGGCAAAATCTTAATCATGAATAAGATTAAGATTTTTAATCACAGGACTATTTTCCTATGAATATGAGTGAGATTAATCTTCATCACAGAAAAAGAGTATGATTAAAATCATAATCACGGCGTATGATTAAGAATAATTTCTCAATCACAGAAATTGGTGATTAGGTAATCACAGGAGTTTGTGATTAATCACAGAAATCTGAGATTAACTGCTCGATTAACAGTCTTCGAGCCAGTTTTCAACCAGTGTGTTACCTCGAACTCACTGTACCCTTGTAATTTGATTTGTTGAACTATTGTACCCACAGGTTTATGTATTAGTTGTCGATGTTCTCAGACGAATAATTCGTCTGAGACGATCATTATTACTGGAGCGTAGGTGACTTATCAATTATCTTACATTTGATCTGTTAGCAGTATCTAATAAAGAAGTAGTAATTCTGTTTTAAATCCAAAACACACGGACTCAAACGAAACTAAAACTGTACAAGATGGTCTGAAATCCAAAATCAAAATAAATAGAAATTTCGATTTGCGCGAAAAGTAGTTTCCTTCCCCAAGAGGGGAACCAATGCTTTCACTTCCCACAGGTTGACTTGGAAACAATAGTGATTAGGACGGCGCTGTGGTTATACCTGACCCGCAGGACCGCCAGGTCTTGAAGGAGGGGTCGGTCTAGCCCCTTGTTAGCCAAGATCTCAAAACTTGGAGTCTGGTACCTACATCCAGCGGACGCTACGTTTTCACTTATGGGATTTCAATAATATTCTCCAAACTTTAATTCTCCATTCTCATTTTGTATTTTAGACATTCTGTACAAACTTTAATTCTCCATTCTCATTTTATGCGAACAAAGTTGTTGGAACTCTTCAGTTTTTATACATATTTATTGTAATTGTGAACGTTTTGCCCATACATCGTGAGCTTCATCAGCACTAGTATTTTCTTAATTTTTTATATTTTTATATAAACAACAGTGTTTCTGGTGTTGAATATTCTGATGTGTTTGCATCATCGTCGGCGTGATCATCCAAGTTATTTATATGTGCTGTCTCAGTCGTCAGTTTTGTGTGCTTTATATTAATATTGCAGCTAGGCAGCTTCCATTGAAGTACCTTGGTAACATCCAACTTCTTTCAACTTTTTATGCTTGATGTTAGTGTTGTATAGGTAACTTTCGCCGTCTGTACCGCTCATTAAGTGCATCACACTACATGTTATTCTGTTGACTAGAACAATTTTTGGACCAGTGTGTTTTTCAATTGTTAAATTTGAAATTTTGAAAGACTGAGAGCACGTTTTTTTGAGGTGGAGGATCCACCATTGTATGATGGATGTATGGGCGAAACGTTCGCAATAACAATTAATATGTATGACAACTGAAGAGCTCAAACGACTTTATTCGCATAGAAAAATGGTCACGCCATACCCCACCAACTCAACACTCTCATTTTGTATTTTAGACATTCTGTACACTTTCATGACGTGGTTGTGTGTATGTGTGAGCTTCATTTCCACAGGTTTCATCTGTTTTGAAGATATTTTTGGAAACTATGTCCGATATGTTTTAGATGGTCTGCTATGAGTTCCATTGATCGTAAATCAAAATGTCTATGGAAATGAAATCTTTGTACACAGTATGTGATATGTGAGCGTAGGTGATTTATCAATTATCTTAAATTTGATCAGTTAGCAGTATCTAATAAAGAAGTAGTAATTCTGTTTTAAATCCAAAACGCACGGACTCGAATGAAACTAAAACTGTACAAGATGGTCTTAATATAACTAGATTAATCACAGATTCCTGCAATTATTATCACCAATTGCCGTGATTTTTCACAATTTTCAGTGATTAATTTCAGATTTCAGCCATCAATCTCAAATTTCTCTGATTAGTCACAGATTCCTGTGATTAAGAAATTATTCTTAATCATACGCTGTGATTATGATTTTATTCATACTCTTTTTCTGTGATTTTTTCTTAATGTTATTCACGTTCAAGATTTTGCCCATCCCTGCTAGCTACTTTTCTTCCTAAAACCAAATTGATGAACAAAATGAAAAATTGGAAAACAGACACAGTAGGAAATCCAACTAGGTCCAGAAATTGTCTAATAAATTATTCTTTTACTGTACTTGAATGAAACCAAATACCTGGGTATGACGCTTGACGCCAAGCTCAGGTGGAAAGAACACGTCAAAAAAAATATATATATATCTGAACTCGTATTAAAACTTAGAGGAATGTACTGGCTAATCGGCCGGAGATCCACCATGACCATTGGTAACAAGCTGCTATTCGACAATCAAGTACTAAAGCCAGTTTGGGAGTATGGAGCGCAGTTGTGGGGCTGCACGGCTCCAACCAATAGGCAGACAATCCAACGTTTTACGATGTATCACGGATTTACCGTGGTACTTCCGAAACGATGCCCTCCACCGTGAACTTCGAGTTGACACCGTGGATGAAGTTATTAAAAAGCGAGCTACTGCTCACCTTAACAGACTCAAATATCACGTAAATGAGGAAGCTGTCAAGCTTCTGAATGTACAAGATATAACTCGTCGCCTTAAGCGTGTAAAACCACACGAACTTGTGTAGGAAGTGATTGTGAAAGTTAAAGAGACATGGGACTAAGTTGTGTCCCTTAACCCTTAAATATATACATTAGTAAAGTAAGTCAAATTAATATTGTTTACTCGGTGCAATAGAAGAGTTAAAAAACGCTGCAAATTCTTTCACTGGGGTTTATTATTCAATTGGCTTGCGTTCATGATCTGAATTTATACTAAGCTTTGGAGTGTGCGTGTTTCACAGGTGATGGAGTGATTGTTAAATTTCAGGCGGCACACAAATATGATCAACTGAACAATCCAAATAGGTATTTTGGTTGAGAACAGATTTACGTGCTCTATGCATATCTCCTGAAATTCAATAATCGCTCTATCACCTGTAAAACACGCACACTCCAAGCTTAGTAGAAATTCAAATCATGAACGCAAGCCAATTGAATAATAAACCCCAGTGGAAGAATTTGCAGCGTTCTTTATGGTTATCAGAATGCTTCAACCCGTGTATCGGCTACAAAGCCTTTCAGGAGTTCACTCCAGTATCCAAAGTACTACGTCACTACATCACTACGTCACTAGGTTACTGATATCAACACAAAAACAATAATAAACCAAAATAACGCGAATGTTGGCACCATAAATCGGGCCATAGATCGGGAATGGTTTGACCTACGGACCTGGGGAGGGGCTCATTCGATTCCTCGTGAAGTGTTCTTCAAAAATAGTACACATTTAGGCCGCCTCGACTTTTTTTGAGGTTTTTAGGGATTTTAGAAAACTTTGACAACCCTTAAGGGCACTTTAAATTAAGTGAGAGAGCTGGCTCAAGAATTGGGGAGTCGCCGGACCAACATGGATTTTTCCTGAAAATTTCAGCTTTTTTGCTTCAGCCGTTTGGGAGAAATCGTGCTTACGACGTACGGCGGACGGGCGGAAAATTTTTTATTGCAGATTTGGATTCTACACCCTTTGAAACGTAAACCATGGAATTTTCAGGGGGGGTTAGAATTTGTTTTTTCAAGAGCGATTACAATGGTTTATTATTGAATAATAAACCAAAATAAATACTGTACTTACCTGGTGACAATGAATTTCCTGCATCGAACTGGGTGTGCGTCTATCCAGCGAATAGAGCTTTCTAATGCAGACACAAAAACTTCGTCTAGCGGATTCGGCACCTTATACAGTTTTTCAATTGAGGATGATGGTTTGGACATGATCAACTTTTCAATTATTCGGGAAATCGGTGTCGCAACAATTATAACTTGCGTGTTTTCCGAATTGATGAAATTCAGGGCCAATTCAGCTCCCTGACTGTCCCACTCCTTTCGCATATTCTCGTCCCAGATATCTAAAACCTGGAAAAAGTCAAACTTTTAACCTAGCAGAACCAAATAGATTTTTCGGTCATATCGAACCTTAAAAAGTTATTTATAATAGTTAATTAATTAATTAAAAAGTTATTAATTTACACTACTTATTCATAAAGGCAAGAAGCCAAAGATAGATTTGTGTATCAACAAAAATGATTCATTAAGCCAATTTTCAAGATGCAATGTAACAGAAAAGTTGTAGCTCTCGAAATTTCCAATCGGATGGAATCCTTCTACTTTTCCATAGCTCCAACCGTTTATAAGCAAAACAAAGTCTGGCCATTCACGGGTATGAAGGAAGCAGTGGCAAAGGGAGTGGCATAAGGCAACTTTTCTTCCATGACAATTTTCGATATCTCGAACGGTTTTCGAAATACGTCAGCTTTACATCGATAAAAGGCGAAATAAAGTGAAATGATGACGGTGCATGGCTCTTAAAATCGTTATAACTCCGTCAAATGAAAATAACACACAAAACCCGTTAGGGGCATTGTAAAACAAGTAACTACAAACATTTTAAGACTTCGAACGCCTAATTCTACTGAGCGACTAGGGAGAAATCGCGTTTTTAAGATTTGAGGACGTTATCCGCCCGACAAACGAAACGGACGCTCATACCGGCTTTCTGCAGGGTCCGTTGCAATCTTTACTTTATTACGAAGAAAATCAAACCGCGCACGCTTAATTAGATCGATTAGAATCGAGGATGTAGTTAAAACACCGTGTTTTAGGTAGTAAAAAATCGAAAAAATCGTCAAAATATCATACTGCTATGGCTTCCAAAACCGGTCATTTTTGGAGGAACTAACCTAGCAGGCCTTTTTCATTCGTTAATGGAAGCAACTACAGCAAATATGAACAAAGTCGAACGGGGTCGGTACGCTTCGAGTCTATCTGGGTATGGAATGACCGAATAGATTTCCATGAAAATAACAATTTTGGAAAACATTTGGAGTCGGAGCAATATTTTCAATGAAAATTCGCTAACTTACAACATGTTGTAAAATGTTTAATTACACATTTTTCGTTTTCAATTGGGTTGTCAAAGCCAAAGTCTTGGGAAGTTTGGTTTCCTTTAACTTACTGGCAATTGAGTGTACCGCTGGAGGAGCTGCCTCAACACAATCATAGTTTTCATGAAAGGCTCACAGTCCCTCGCATACAAGAACAGAATGCCAGTAGAAGGAAGGGCGCTAGTCGGCGTACAGGGAGGAACCATGGGGATTGGGCGAGCGGTATCAATATGCTCTCCTCCTCGGCGATGCTTCCAATATTTATATCCAATAAAGCTCGAAATCGATATCGTAGCTGCAATCGTTGTCATGACTAGAAGTAATGTGATCACCACTTGTGTTTTGGCAGCTTTTGAGACATCCACTAATTCAACGTGTGCTCTCATTTCATCATAGGAGAGGCTGACTGTAAACAAAAGTAAAACGCTTTATCAAATGTTTTAAATACGAGACAAGCTTTCACTGGGGTTAATAAATCAATTATTCATGATTTGAATTTCTACTAAGCTTTGGAGTGTGCGTGTTTCACAGGTGATACAGCGATTATTGAATTTCAGGAGATATGCATAGAGCACTTAGAACGGTTCTCAACCAAAATACCTATTTGAATTGATCAGTTGATCATATTTGTGTGCCTACTGAAATTCAATAGTCGCTCTATCATCTGTGAAACACGCACACTCAAAAGCTTAGTATAAGTTCAAATCATGAACGCAAGCCAATTGAATAATAAACCCCAGTGAAAGAATTGCCAGCGTTTTTCAAGAGCGATTACAATGGAAAAATATTGTATTGGAAAATTTTAAATTTCTTATGACGGAGCTTGCATATCAGAATTCTTCAACCCATGTATCGGCTATAAACCCTTTTAGGAGTTCACTCCAGTAGCCACGTTCACTACACCACTAGGTTGCTGCGATCAAAACAAATAAAACGCTGTTTTTTTTTTTCTTTTGATCGCAGTAACCTAGTGATGTATTGAATGTGGATGCAAATGTTGGCTCCATAAATCGGGCCATACATCGGGGATGGTTTGAGCTACGGACCTGGGAAGGGGCTCATTCGATTGCTCATGGAAAGTTCTTCAAAAGAAGTCCAAATTTAGGGCGCCTTGACTTTTTTTGAGGTTTTCAGGGATTTTTCGAAACTTTGACAACCCTTAAAGGGCACTTTAAATTAGGTGAGAGAGCTGGGTCGTTGTCGGACCAACATGGATTTTTCCTGAAAATTTCAGATTTTTGGCTCCAGCCGTTTGGGAGAAATCGTGCGTACGGCGGCCGGACGGAAAAATTGTTATTGAAGATTTGGATTCTACACCCTTTAAAACGTAAACCATGAAATTTTCAGGGGGGGTTAGAATTTTTTTTTCCAAGAGCGATTACAATGGTTTATTATTGAATAATAAACCAAAATTACGTTTTTCATAATATCATGCTTAGTTACTTACACGGTGAAATTTTCCATAGACAAACTTCGCCGCCCGTCTTATTCCATATCCAAACTCTGTCTCTCCTACATTTACTATCCAACACTTGTATGTACACTTGGAAATTTTCACTAGGATGAGAGTCCAACATCTGTAGTTCAAAAATCAGTTCATTATTGTTCCAACTAGCGTGAGTGATCTGAAACAAACAATCACACTTGGAGAGTAAGACATGCCCTTTTTTCCTTAACCTGCCAAATCCTTTTGGATTAATGTTTTCAATGATGAAGCTGTTTAGGAAAAATTTAAGACGTTAGAAGATTTAAGCTTCAAATTTACAAATTTTTGAGATATATGGTAGGCGTTAAAACTTTGTTATAACCAAAAACTATAATATCCAAAATAAACGTAGACGGCACAAGTCAAGGACCGACGAGAGGGTTCTAAAATCCTTAATATTATATATAGTCGAAGCGGCTTTTCTGTTCAATAAACTCTCGCTCCTGTATTAGGAAGTGGTCGATGCGGCCTCCCTCTTAAAGGGATATTCGCTCCTACTCTTATAAATTCAAATTGCTATTATAGTGAAGCTGCCTCCTTCTTCAAGGGACTCTAGCTCCTATAATCAGCGCGATTGAAGCGACCTCCTTCTTCAAAGGGTTCTCGCTCTCACTGCTTACGTACTACATGGTCTTAAACCATAAACGTAGAAAGTTAAGGAATGAGCCTTAACAGTAGGTGTTATGGATTTTAAAAGACAGGTCCAGACAGATACAAACAGAAAGGCCATGAGCGGCCACAAAGGTATATTATTTGTGTATGAATGGTCGTTTGATTTGAACGTTTGGGAATAGACCGAATCAAAACTTAAAATAGCTATTGGACCATTACTCACATTTACTAACGATTCATTTCCTCTTTTGACACAATATCGTGGTCTTCCACCTTCCTGGAACATATGAAACGACATAAAAAATAAAATGAAATGTATGTAGCGTGTTTTGATTCATTATTCAATAATAAACCATTGTAATCGCTCTTGAAAAAAAAAAAAGAATTTAACCCCCCTGAAAATTTCATGGTTTACGTTTCAAAGGATGTAGAATCCAAATCCGCAAAAAAAAATTTTCCGTCCGTCCGCCGTACGCACAATTTTTTCCAAACGGCTTGAGCAAAAAATCTGAAATTTTCAGGAAAAATCCATCTTGGTCCGACAACGACCCAATTCTTTAGCCAGCTCTCTCAGTTAATTTAAAGTGCCCTTTAAGGGTTGTCAAAGTTTTGTAAAATCCCTAAAAACCTCAAAAAAAGTCAAGACGGCCTAAATTTGGACTTTTTTTTAAAGAACTTTCCATGAGGAATCGAATGAGCCCATTCCCAGTTCCGTAGCTCAAACCATTCCCGATGTATGGCCCGATTTATGCTGCCAACATTTGCATCCACATTCACTACATCACTAGGTTACTACGATCAAAACAAAAACAACAGCGGTTTTTTTTTTTAATCTCAGTAACCTAGTGATGTAGTGAATGTGGATACGATACACGGGTTGAAGCATTCTGATATGCAAGTCAGATAAATGAAATTGAATAATGAACCGCAATGAAAGAATTTGCAGCGTTTTTTCTTGTAGACCTGTGTTATTTACGTAGTAAGGTTATTCCAATACTAGAATGATTAACCTCTGTGTAATACTTTGCAGCGTTTTTCTTAGCAGGCTCCCACACTACAAGCAGCCAAATAGATAACTAATTACCGTAATCCGTGACATACCTTTTCATTGTAGTATATCCTGAACTTTAAATTGAACTTATTGATTTTTACATTAATGCAGGAGGCACTAATCATAGGATGGCCACAATCATTTTTCAATGCTTCGCCACGAACCATTATTTCAACACCGCGTTTTCTGAAACGAACAATTATAATAATCAATTCGACATTAAGAAGGTGGTTTATCAATGACAGTCAACAAGTCGGAAAATGAACCAATCAATAATTGAAACGTAAGCACTACGATGTCAACAAGACAATCCAACTCAAATTCGCTGCAGGTGACTACAAAGAGGTGTATCAATTGTGCTTTATCATTTAAATTATTAACAGGAGTACAATCCAGTTCTTAACGACCGTACCGACCCGATAGTCCCCCCCGCTCAACACTCCTTCAACTAACCTTCGGTGGGCTCCTTCCGCACTTTGTTATCCCGGCATCACCACTTTTCCGTCCGCCCAAGGGGTACCTGCGACCTATCTCTGTTTACTAGCCTCTCTGGTGCTCTGAGTTGAATCTACAGATTTTTCCAGGGTTGGTTAGGCTTAGTAATCCGTTTATGAACATAGAATGCGCTCACGTAAACCCTTGTTGCATAGGCAATTTTTCATTCATTATTTAAATGATCTGGCTATAGAACCATAGAGGTCTACCGTGTTTTGAAATAAACCATCTACGTAAATCACTGATCTATGTATATTGGAAGTAGTCTGTGGTACATTATCTAAACCCCCCTCCTCGATATCTTGTCAGGGTGGTGGAACCAGTGTCATACACATTAGTGGAAAATCTCCAGTTTTTGCTCAATATTTTGGTCTGATGTCGTCTGACGAGCTTTGGAGAGGTTGATATCATTATACCAACTGTTTAAAAAAATTTAGAAACCAAGAAAATATCGAAATTTGGTTCCTTTGAATTATAATTAGTTTACTTCGGAATTCGCTGAGCATAAATCCTCCATGATGACCACAGCACTCCATTTTGGGCTGAGCTCAAAAGGCGTCAACGCACTTGTCGTCTGCCAATTCTTAATAATCTTAAACTGTCTTTCATGTTTTTTTGGCATCAATAACAATTCTAGATGTGATGATATGGAATCTCCTTGTGTGATGAGGTCATAGAGACGACCATTGGAGGTTCGTTGGTGTAATTATGGAAAGAAGAGGTTTACGCTCATTGAAATGGAGTCTAGATCTGGCTGACAATCAAGGCTAACATCCGAGACCATTCAGCTTTTCCAATCTTTAAAATCAAAAATGTTACGGGAACACTGAGGAGGAGAACATTAAAATTACGAACAATCTAGTGTAGGTTTGGAAATATACCTAGTAGGTGCTGACGAACTTTAGCAGTTCTATCGCCACCATGCAAATAATGATAACTGTTAAGGTGATGTGAACGGTTGTGCAACTGATAGAGGCTGTATTTCAAATTAATGCGTACATGCTCAATGAACGAGTGTGGAAATACATAATTCAAAAATCAAATAAATAAAGGTGTTGTTGAATAAAACCTTAAGGCGCATCTGCCAAAGTTGAGGTTTCGCGGGTAGCCAACAATATCACAAAATACGCTGCTTTGCCACTACTTAGTTAGGAAAATGAAGTCACTTTGATAACTATGATATGAAGTCAGTCAAGTTTGATGAATGATAACTATATAGTGATCCAGGCCAGTATTAGGGAGGTCCCAGGTCAAGTTAACAGGAGTGTAAGAGCCGGCTAAAACGAAGGAGAGAACTGACTCCAGATTCTCTTAACCAAAAACGGGAAAACTTTATTTGGAGGGGAAGTGAAGAAAATTTAGAGTGGGGAATCGCGGGGAGCAGAGAGAGGGGGATAGTAGAAACCAATCAGGGACGGGATTACAAATACCCCAGGAAACCCCGGGGTGCTGGAGTTGAGACTACGGGTGACTGACCATTTGCCAGAAAAAGGGCGGCTTGGGAAAAACCAACGGCGCAAAGCAACTTGGGGAATTTGGAGCCATTAAAGGCTTTAAGTATTTTCACATAGGAACGGAATTCTCGGAAATACATATGGTTTCAGGATTAACTGACAACGAGGTAACCAATAGCGGCGACTAAGCGATACACTTAACGCCACGGTACGTTCCCGTTACCTGTGGGCCTCGAATAAGAGTAAAGGGTGGTTTTTAAGAGGTAATGACCTAAATACTGAAAAATTCTTCAAGATCTAAAACCATTTCAGATACATTTGAACAATAACAATCATGATAATAAAAATTCTACCATACCAATTTTTCTTTATGACATCATTAACAATAATACCTTGGATTATTAGTTTAAATAGAAAGAAAACACCACAAAAAAGAAACATGCAACGATTTACTTTTTTTCCTTGGGCAAGACAGTCAAGTTCATTTGGTTCTGCTTTGTGTAATTCGTTTCCAACCAAAAAGGTGCACTCACAATCGTTTTGTTCGCAAGTAGCGCATACCATCCGGTGTAGACGTAATTAAAAGCCCACTTGGTCTCCTAAAAATTAATTTCAAGCAAAAAATGAGACTTGGAAAGATGTGCTGCCTGGAAAGATCAATCTTATCCATTCTTATTTAATTATCGAACAACATTTTTGTGGCACATGTCGTCAGTCTTCCGACCTCTCTATTTACAACTGAATTCCGGAAATCGGGTCCTACTCGCCCCATCACATCCACAACGATACTGGACGGAATTCATACAAAAAGGAGTCATTCCATGTATGGTATACCCAGACAGATTCGAAATGTAACGACCCCCTCCGATTTTGTTCATACTTGGTGTAGTTGCTTCCATTAACGAATAGAAAAGGCCTGCCAGGTCAGCTCCTCCAAAAACGACGATTGTTTCGATTTTGTATGACCTAAACATGGTTTTTTGACTATATCTTCGGTTCCAATCGATCTAATTAAGCGTACGCGGTTTGATTTCCTTCGTAATAATTTTCGATATCTCGAACGGTTTTCGAGATAATTCAGCTTTACATTGTTAAAAGGCGGAATAAAGTGAAATAATGGCGGGGCCCTTAAAATCATTATAACTCCGTCAAATGAAAATAACACACAAAATCCCTTGGGGCCATTGTAAAAAAAGTAATCACAAACATTTTAATACCCTGCAGAAAGCCGGTATGAGCGTCCGTTTTGTGTGTCTGCCATATAACGTCTGCAAATCTTAAAAACGCGATTTCTCCCGAGTCGCTCAGTAAAATTAGGCGTTCGAGGTCTTAAAATGTTTGTAATTACTTGTTTTACCATGCCCCCAACGGGGTTTGTGTATTATTTTCATTTGTCGGAGTCATAACGATTTTAAGAGCTATGCACCGCCATTATTTCACTTTATTTCGCCTTTTATCGATGTAAAGCTGAATTATTGAAAACCGTTCGAGATATCGAAAATTGTCATGGAAGAAAAGTTGCCTTATGCCACTCCCTTTGCCACTGCTACCTTCATACCCATGAATGGGCAGACTTTGTTTTGCTCATAAACGGTTGGAGCTATGGAAAAGTAGAAGGAGTCCATCCGATTGGAAATTTCAAGAGCTACAACTTTTCTCTCGAACGGTTTTCGAGATAATTCAGCTTTACATCGATAAAAGGCAAAATAAAGTGAAATAATGGCAGGGCCTTTAAAATCATTACAACTCCGTCAAATGAAAATAACACACAAAACCCCTTGGGGGCATTGTAAAACAAGTAATTACAAACATTTTAAGACCTCGAACGCCTAATTCTACTGAGCGACTCGGGAGAAATCGCGTTTTAAGATTTTCGGACGTTATTTGCCAGACAAACAAAACGGACTCTCACACCGGCTTTCTGCAGGGTCCTAAACATGGTTTTTTGACTATATCTTCGGTTCTAATCGATAAAATTAAGCGTACGCGGTCTGAAAGTTTGCTCATTCACGGGTATGGGTAAGCAGGTAGCAGTGGCAAAAGGAGTTTCATAGTCTAGGGAATTTCTTAAGATGCTAAGTATATTTTTATTACCCCCACCCCGTGACTTCTTGCTGTTCCAATAAGCCTTCGCGATTAGCAAAGTTCAAGTTTTACCGGTCAAAGTAGTGCTGCACCGTACGGGTCAAATTGGGGCTCTACCGACTATGAAACTCCCTTTGCCACTGCTACCTTCTTACCAAAACTTATCTGTCAATGGGCAGACTTCGTTTTGATCATAGCTGGTACCCGGTTGGAGCAATGGAAAAATGGATGGAGTCCATCCGAATGAAAATTTCAAGAGCTACAACTTTTCTTCCATGACAATTTTTGATATCTCCAACGGTTTTCGAGATAATTCAGCTTTCCACCAATAAAAGGAGAAATAAAATGAAATAATGGCGGTACATAGCCCTTAAAATCGTTATAACTCCGTCAAATGAAATTTACACACTAAACCCGTTAAGAGCATTGTAAAACAAGTAATTACAAACATTTTAAGACCTCGAACGCCAAATTCTACGGAGCGACTCAGGAGAAATCGCGTTGTTAAGATTTGCAGACGTTATCCGCCCGACAAACAAAACGGACGCTCATACCGACTTCCTGCAGGGTCCGTAGCGGTTTTTACTTTATTAAGAAAATCAGACCGCGTACGCTCAATTTGATCGATTGGAACCGAAGATATAGTCAAAAAACCATGTTTAGGTCATAAAAAACCGAAAAAATCGTCAAAATATCATACTCATACCGTTCCAAAACCGTTCATTTTTGGAGGAACTGACCAGATAGGCCTTTTTTATTCTTTAATTGAAGCAACCACACCAAATGTGAACAAAATCGGAGGGGGTCGGTACATTTCGAGTCTGTCTGGGTATGGAATGACCCAAAGGCGAGTTTAGGAAAATCTTGTGTTTGTAATCAGCTTGAAAAAATTCACTCAGAAACCATTTGCACTTATTTGTATACACTTATCGAGTAACTTACCTCAGACATGTTTGGTGGGCATTTCATGAAATTTACTGCGGAATGTACTTTACTTTTTATTTCGCATGCATCACAATTTTCCGAAAAGAAAACAGTTTCCCTATCCGCATTTCGGGGTTTTGTTTTTAGTTCGCACCAGGTTGACATTCCTGAAAGAGCGAAACGAACTCATGAGAGGAGTAGGTAACTATCACAAAAACTCATAAACACAATGAACAAAAATGTTAATGACAAAGAGGCGGCGGAATGGTGTAGTAACCCCTTCTAAGCACTGAGGCGAGTCTGCAATTCTGACAGGATTTCCCGATAACTATAAGGTGCTATTTGTTCATATTATAAGCTATGTGCTCAAAGCACCTATTTTCTTATTTTTTAAGGGAAGTGGGATATGTAATTCATCTTCATTGTATTTTAATTCATTTGACTTTTAACGAAAAAACGCTGCAAATTCTTTCACTGGGTTATTATTCAATTTTCTTCATTTGGCTTGCATTCATGATTTGAATTTCTGAACCTGTTTCACAGGTGATAGAGCGATTATTGAATTTCAGGAGATATGCATAGAGCACTTAAATCAGTTCTCAACCTCTCAAACAGGTATTTTGGTTGAGAACCGATTTAAGTGCTCTATGCATTTCTCCTGAAAATCAATAATCGCTCTATCACCTGTGAATCACGCACACTCCAAAGCTTAGTAGAAATTCAAATCATGAATCATTGAATAATAAACCCTGACTTACCAGTAACTGACAACTGTTGTCGTGTCACTTTTGTAGCTTGTTCAAGTGTTTTCCGTGTCTGAGAACGAGATGACGCTTGTACAGATAAGAACAATCGTGCTAATGTTTGGGAACAAAAGGTCAACGCTTGTGAGTCAAGGCCACGACTTCTGAACTGCCCGGGAGTAAAGGGTCAACCATCAAAAACAATCACCGGCACTTCCACCAGCCAGGAGCAAACGGTAATACGCCCGTAAGTGTTCAACCAGTAGGTACTGCCCGTGTACAGTAAGCCTACTACTAAATAATAAGCTCAAGAGATAACAACAGAAGACATTACCTTCAATGAGAGGTGTCCCGTCATTTTCATTTCCAGAATAAGCGATGGAGCAGTTTTCTATTGCAGACTTCGTCAATTCCTCGCTGTCCATTTGAAACAGCTGATGCAATTCCAAATCCCAATCCTCTAAAGAATATTGAAACAATAACTACAATCAATGTCATTTAAACTGGAGACTGGCGTTTGGGTACATACCGGTCGGAATTCTACACGAGCGAGAGGCCTTGTCGGTACATTGTCGAAAGAGCGAAAAGAAACGAAGCCAAACAAACTGATTCGGCGAGAAATTATGAACTCCCCTTCAACATCTGGTTTACCTCACCACAACATAAGCCTCGTCCGTCAGTCAATGTAAAGAGCCCGTCGAAAAATTTTAGCATGCGTCCCACAATCTCTCTTTGAAGCAAAACAGCAGTTATTTGAGAGACGAGCAGAAATTCCCGGTGAGTATGATGATAATACATTATGATGTTTCATGGAGGCTGAGAGTAGCATAAATATAATGACGAACCGCCAAAACCTACGGCTCCTTGTGCAGGCTACGCATGTACGAGGGTCATCCAGAGATAGTAAGGTTACAACTGCTGGAAAAAATCGAAAAATACATATATTTTATTCAAATTTTGAGGAAATGTAGCAAATTATGTCCTTAATTTCCTACATAATCGCCACCAACTTCAACACATTTCTTCAGCCTGGGCACCAGCTCTTATATGCCCTCGTCTACACTTCGCTCCAACTCCAAAAACCACTTCTCGACAGGTTCCTTCACTCCTCGTCGTTGGAAAAACGTTTTCCACCCAAGAACTCCTTCAATTTGGTGAAAAGGTGGAAGTCCGAAGGCGCCAAGTCCGGTGAATATGGTGGATGGGTCACAACATCCCATCCAAACGTCACAAGCAGGTCCTGGGTCTGGCGAGCGGTGTGGGGTCTGGTTTTTTTTTTTTCGACACAATTTCACCCATAAAGCATCGCGAGATGTCTGGGAACAATTCATGAAGGGTGTCAAGGGTCAGCCGCCGATTACTGCGAATTTGATTGTCAATTTCCTGCAGAAGCTCTTCTGAAATGAGAGTCGGCCTCCCACTCCTTTCTTCGTCGTGTGTGTCAGTGCGACCTTCCTTAAAAAGTCTAACCCACTTGAAAACAAGCTGACGGGACATTACCTCAGGTCCATAAGTTTCCACAAGCTGACGATGGATTTCAGAGGCAGATTCGTGACGCAAAGTGAGGAACTTGATGACCGCCCGAATTTCGCATCGGCTGTAGGTGGAGCGAACGGTCCCTGCAGAGCTTGACGGAGTTGGCTGTTGTGACGACATTTCGGCGGACTGAACAGGGCGCGTGCCCGCATTGTGACTAATAGGAACCCCCCTACAGTAATACCATCCCCGAAAAAAAATTCTCTGCACCTTCCAGGGAGTTTGTAACCTTACTTTCTGGATGACCCTCGTACTAGCTGATGGTACTTTCACGTATGCACCACAACATTTTTATCAGCATGTCAGTCAAAGCGGCTTCCATGTCCCAGTAGTGCATGCGTTTCTCAGTGGGAAATCGAAGGACGATTACCTTGAACTATGGGAGACACTTAAAGAACTTTTATATTATCGTCTTCTTATAATAGGTATTTGGACACGGTATGGGCCGTTTGGGTACAGGAGAATAATATATACCCAAACGGCCCATGCCGTGTCCAATACCTTTTACCCAAACGCCCCACCGTTCACACGGATGTACCCAAACGCCTTCTCCTCCATTAAACCTATGTACTTAGATACCTCAAGAAGAAACCAATCAGTCCCACGTAGAGCGTTTCTGAATATCAACATAGGTACCAACTAAAAACTTTACCATTGATATGACGAGAAGAATTTCCATCGGGCTGATAGCTAACGTTGTAGTACAACTGTACACGCCCAACACTTGCATCTAGAACTTCCCAGACCAGACCCCGAGATGATCCTGGAAGAATAAAAGAACAGAAGAAAAACTAGTACCTAGATTAGCCAAGATCTAAATTCATCTATATAAATTCCCATTTCAGCTCCCTAACGAATAATTTGGACAAACTGAAACAACATTCAGAAAGAGCTTTTCTACACACCAAACCGTGCTCACAGTCCAAGTAATCGTTGGTGGAATTATTATTTCCAGGATGATAAGCACCAACTTATCAGAAACTTAAATGAAGAGAAAATTTTGGACTTACCCATGAAATGAAAACTTGAACATATCTGAAACATGAGCAAAAATTATGAAAACCTTAGCGAGATCAGTTATTACCGAATTAAATATAATATACACGTGAAGATGAGCTAGTACAAAAGGTAATTAAGGTGCAATAACCGGTATTCAGTCGAAGTTCTAGCTCTTAGGGAGAGAGAACGGATGAAGCTTGTAATACTTGAAAGGAATTGTTGAAAACTTGAAAAAAATCCCCAAAAAGCGGCAATAATGTCTCTAATCAAAGCCGCAGAAACAGTGGAAAGCTTTATCTGTCCAAGTTGTGTTACTCTGCTTCACACCGACCTACGACAAGGTAATCCTTTCCACAATTTCTCATTGTGTTTAAATCAAATTGGTATTAATATTCCATATCCATCCTATTAACCGAATTCCTTACCTGACAACCCTGCGGTGCTATTTCATAAAAATAAAAGTTATTGAAGGAATACTCTAACGTTTTCCACATCGTGGTTAATAGAAGGCCGTTCAGTTTTTCTTGGAGCAATAAATACAATTATTGAATGAAATAAGTCATTTTGTTACCAAAACCTTGTGTATAATCATTTCTTGAACCTTATATATCTGTATATATAATACCCCTAATAATTAATAAGGTCAAAAAAGGGAGTAATATAAAGAAATCGTAATTAAGAGAAGGTAGAATAGATATAACAATTCCTTTCAAGTATACAAACTAAAGCGGCCCTAGTGGGTTGTTCGAATCATTGCAAGAGGTGTCTATCAAGAGGCAATTAAAAACATTAGTGTTAATGTTGAAACTTTGTCATAACCAGAAACTATAAGCGAAATAAACGTAGACGGCAAAAGTCAAATCGATAACAATTTTTGAGCCCCAGGCTCCAAAATGGGAACTAAATAACTTTTACCTAATTGCAGTAAATGTTTCGGATTCAAAACCTTAAAAGCGTACTTGAGAAAATAAAAATTTGAACAAACTAGGTTTATGGTAAATAAGTTTTTTTGATTGCGACGCAACCGGTGTTAGCGAGCATTTCAAGTTTGCGCAAGAACCTGGATGAAACTCATAGTGAAAACTCTAAAATCATGAGATTTCATTGTTTTTCAAGAACTCCTGATTAGGAGCGTAACTATCACGTTTCTTGATTCGGCTACATTGATCGAGAATAATGACCTATAATTTGGTAATTTATCGTCCGTGAAAAGTATCGAAATCTTAGAGCGCAACAAAGGATTTTAGGTTTGCGCGCGCAATATTATTGAGGGGTCAAAACCTATGAAATTTTGAGTAGACAAAAGACAAGCTCCCTTTTCAAGTATTGTTCGTTTTGACTAAAGGAACCATCTAACCATTTTCGCACAATCCTGAAAATTTCATCAAAATTACCGATCGAACTCTCGGGCTGCGTGAAGACAAAATTTCACGTTTGCAGACAGACAGACAGACACACACACACACACACACACAGACAGACACACACACCACAAATTGTTCAGAAAGGTCATTGCAAAACGCAAGAGGTGTCTATCAAGAGGCAATTAAAAACATTAGTGTTATTGTTAAAACTTTGTCATAACCAGAAACTATAATATCCGAAATAAACGTAGACGACAAAAGTCAAGGAACGACGATAGGTCGATCCCCCTGGAAATACCCTACTCCAGAGAAGGGGGACTCCTCAGGGGCCCCAGGCTCCAGAAGGGAGTTCCTAACTTTTGCCTCGCCTACATCAAACTTACTGTTTCAGCGTAGTTGAGTAATTTATTTTAAGGCATTCTAAGTTCTGTTATTCGTTTGATTGTAATCGGGAGTAAGTGTTTATACGCCTTATCGCGGACAAGACTGCACCGGAACTTTGCCGCATTTGTCTACCTTCTGCATCTTATCGACGCTTGATGGGAGAAGTGAGGAGGGGGTCCAGAACCTGACGGGCTCAACCGTTAGTCTCTTCTGCGAGTTCAACGACAAATCTACGCCTCTTCCGGACGTCCCTGTATCCTCTGCGAAGTGCGCGTAACTATTCAAGTTGTTTCTTTGGGTCGCATGATCCCACCTTCTTATTTCGTTCGCTCCATTATATCACTATTGGTAAGTCTACTATTTCAGCACCCCCCAAAATAAAATCCTAGCTACGCCCTTGGGTGTTGGTAAGGCAAAAGTTAGGATCCCACTAGTTGACTCTCTTCTGGAGCCTGGGGCTTAAAGAGCCTCTGAGGAGTCCCCCTTCTCTGGAGTAGGGTATTTCCAGGGGGATCAACCTCTCGTCGCTCCTTGACTTTTGCCGTCTACGTTTATTTCGAATATTATAGTTTTTGGTTATTACAAAGTTTTAACAACCCCTCCACTTGGACTAATAGGACTACGTGAAAAATAGTTAAGATTCCCAGCTCTTCAACGATGCGAATTCCATTTATCAGTAACATTTAATTCGATTTTGAAAAGTACGTAGAAACTTACTTTTGGAACTACCCGGTTACCTACTATTATTCAAATCAAACGTAATTCGTAATCTTATGCTCTACTCCGACTTCCCAGATAAATCGTTTGCCGCACCGGAGGCGCGTTATCATTTCCCTGATCAGATATGTAATAAAACTGCCAAGTTCCGATGAGGAAAGAGAAATCAGAAACGGGTTCACAAGTTGTTTGTTAGTACCTATGGATCGAGTAGATAAATAGCGAATTTTTCGCAGTTGGGTACAAATAATATAAGTTTTGTATGGCATATTGTTGCTAGATATTTGTCATACCTACATATTTTGGTTTATTATTTTCGATCGATGAAAAAAAAAAACGCTGCGAAATCTTTCATTGGGGTTTATTATCCAATGATATATGATCACAATGATCACAGAAACTTATTAACACAATGAACAAACATTTCAATGACAAAGAGGCGGCGGAATGGTGTAGTAACCCATCGAAGTACTGAGGCGAGTCTGCAATTCTGACAGGATTTCCTGATAACTATAGGGTGCTATTTGTTCATATTATAAGCTATATGCTCAAAGGACTTATTTTCTTATTTTTTAAGGGAAGTGGGATCTGTAATGCATCGTCAATGTATTTTAATTCATTTGACCTTTAACTAAAAAAACGCTGCAAATTCATTCACTGGGTTTTATTATTCAATTTTATTAATTTGGCTTGCATTCATGATTTGAATTTCTACTAAGCTTTGGAGTGTGCGTGTTTCACAGGTGACAGAGCGATTATTGAATTTCAGGAGGCACACAAATATGATCAACTGATCAACCCAAATAGGTATTTTGGTTGAGAACAGATTTACGTGCTGCATGCATATCTCCCGAAATTCAATAATCGCTCTATCACCTGTGAAAGACGCACACTCCAAAGCTTAGTAGAAATTCAAATCATGAATCATTGAATAATAAACCCCAGTAAAAGAATTTACAGCGTTTTTTTTTTTTTTTTTTTTTTTCAAGAGCGGTTACAATGGAAAAATATTCTATTTGAACACTTTTAAATTTCGAAAGACGGAGCATGCATATTAGAATGCTTCAACCCGTGTACCGGCTACAAACCCTTTTAGGAATTCACTCCAGTATCCACATTCACTACATCACTAGGTTACTGCGATCAAAACAAAAAAAGAAACTCTTGTGATGTAGTGAATGTGGATGCAAATGTTGGCACCATAAATCGGGCCATACATCGGGAATGGTTTGAGCTACGGACCTGGGGAGGGGCTCATTCGATTCCTCATGGAAAGTTCTTCAAAAAGTCTAAATTTAGGCCGCCTCGACTTTTTTTGAGGTTTTTTGGGATTTTACGAAACTTTGACAGCCCTTAAAGGGCTAAAAAATAGTGGCGTTGTCGGACCAATATTGGTTTTTCCTGAAAATTTCAGATTTTTTGCTCCAGCCGTTTGGGAGAAATCGTGCGTACGGCGTAGATGTCCAAATTAGCCTGCCTGGTTAATTATAAGAATGACACATTTCTGGGGTGTACGGAGACATTCTTCACTGAGTGTAATTATTATTTTAAAATACAATTCGGGAAAAAACATTGTAACGCTCCACATTACATCGCAACAATAACTATTTTCGGTGATAATTATTATCAGTATTCCCCTACTAAAATTGCCGTTTCACAGTTGTTGTTCACAACGACCCACCAGTTATCAATAAATAATCGTTTTGCGATTAGAGCTCAAGGAACCCGCTTTCTCTCATATCTGCTAAAGATTTGTGATGAGATTCTGCTTATTATTTCCACGTTTTCCTGTACCAAGAACTAAAAAAGTACCAGTTGTCACCAGCAAGATCGAATGAGTGAATTTTCCTAAAGTATCACATTATGAGCACATTTATGTTAAATTATGTTGAAATTTGATCACTTTAGGGGTAAGGATAAAGTTAGTTTTAAATTTTAAAGCAAATCAAGTTTATCTAGATAAAGCGGGCAGTTTTAAAGTATGTAGTAAGTAAGTAAGTATGTTAAAGTATGTATTACGATTTACTTAACTATTTTCTCAGGCACCTTACAGTGCAATTTTATACTTTAGTTGGAGGCGTTCAAGGATTCAGTTGATTCCTATGGTTTTTCTTAAAGTCATTTCAATTAGTCTCGTTACTTACTAGTCCTTACTGGTCGGTACTTTCGGTTAACCTTTTGGGGAATTTAAGAATGTAAAAAAGATGACTTAGTAAAGGATTTTATCAATTTTATGTCGTTCTATTTGTTACGATAAAAATTCTATGAAACAAATTTTCGTGTTTGTCGTTATTTAATCCATTAGGATGCTGGTTTTTGCATTTTTTATCTTTTCACCTAGGTTTGTGGACTTCAACTGAGAATATATGAGGTGAAACCGAGTTATTATTCTAATGGGGTAAAAGTCCGCTCCTCTGATGCTGTGCGGGCTTCTACCCCGTCACGTGGGGTAAGAGACCGCATGGAAGACCATCGCTAAATTCTCAGAAACTCCTATAATTTTGATTGAAATTGAACGAAATTTATAGGGTATGTGCTCAAGATCCTAACCTATCAGGAACAAAAGCAAAACCCTGGATATCTCTTAACAATTTTTAAGAAAATTGCGAAAACCCAAAAGTGCGGACTTCTACTCCCACCTCCGCTAGGTAAAAACTTTTTACTGCCGCACAATTTCGGTTTAGTATTTTCAACAAAAAACCTTTGTAACCTAAAAAGAAAAACAAATTTTAATCTCCTCTCAAAATTAGTTGTTTTACGTTTAATGATGTGTAGAAACCAAAAACGCTGCAAATTCTCTCAATGGGGTTTATTATTCAATTTCGTTCATTTAGCTTGCATTCATGATTTGAATTTCTACTAAGCTTTGGAGTGTGCGTATTTCACAGGTGATAGAGCGATTATTGAATTTCAGGAGATATGCATAGAACACGTAAATCTGTTCTCAACCAAAATACCTATTTGGATTGATCAGTTGATCATATTAAATATGATGACAAATTTTGTGTGCCTCCTGAAATTCAATAACCGCTCTTCACCTGTGAAACACGCACACTCCAAAGCTCCAGCCGTTTGGGAGAAATCGTGCGTACGGCGGACGGACGGAAAATTTTTTATTGCAGATTTAGATTCTACACCCTTTGAAACGTAAACCATGAAATTTTCAGGGGGGTTAGATTTTTTTTTTAAGAGCGATTACAATGGTTCATTATTGAATAATAAACCAAAACGAATTAACCTCCCAAAACGTAATGAAATTTTGGTCATAAGTTACGTTTGAAGTCTAGATGGGACTGATCTCTCGGAATGACTCTCAGCCCCTCCTTAAGGGTGATATCAAAGGGCTGAAAGAAATCAGACAGCCAGGTGGCATTTAAGGCCATTTCTGCCTTCTCAACAACATCAAAACTGACCTGGAGTTGCCTCACCTCACTCAAGGCTGCAGCCCTCGGCAACAAATCAACGTTGCTTTGGGTACCAGGTCATGAAGGAATAGAAGGCAACAAAGAAGCTGGTCGACTAGCTTAAAAGGATCAGAGTCCAGCCCAATCGGACCTGAACCTCAATTAGGGGTCACCAAGAGTTATATAACTCGACAGGTAGGAGGACAGAAGTAGGAGGACAAGACTCGAACAACATATTGGCGAGACACTCCTAAGCAGAGACAAGCCAAGCGGTTTCTTACAATCTCAAAGAAACGCGCGCACTCCCTATTGTCACTGAGGCGTACAAACCTTCGCAAACTTGTGGGACTCCTCACTGGCCACTGTCCTCTAAGATACCACCTTAACAAAATGGGTAAGGCCAGGAAAATAGAATGCCGGCTCTTTTGCGAAGAAGAGGAGACAGCTGAACACGTATCGACAACATTCCGGCATTTGGGAAACGGATCCCCAACACACGCCGATATTGCCAAGGAAACACCTGAAAACCTCCTTCACTTCGTGAATGAAGACGCCATTAAAAAGATTCTGAAGTAAAACTGAGAAAGTGTCACAACAGGACACATCCCATATCGGAAAAAAACGCTGCAAATTCTTTCACTGGGGTTTATTGTTCAATGATTCATGATTTGAATTTCTACTAAGCTTTGGAGTGTGCGTGTTTCACAGGTGATAGAGCGATTATTGAATTTCAGGAGATTTGCGTGGAACACGTAAATCTGTTCTCAACCAAAATACCTATTTGGATTGATCAGTTGATCATATTTGTGTGCCTCCTGAAATTCGATAATCGCTCTATCACCTGTGAAACACGCACACTCCAAAGCTTAGTGGAAATTCAAATCATGAATGCAAGCCAAATGAATAAAATGGAATAATAAACCCCAGTGAAAGAATTTTCAGCGTTTTTTTTTTTTTTTATGGTCTTCAGAATACTTCAACCCTTGTATCGGCTATAAACCCTTTTAGGAGTTCACTCCAGTATCCACGTTCACTACATCACTGGATTACTACAATCAAAACAAAAACAATAAACCAATAACGCAAATGTTGGCACCATGAATCGGGCCATACATCGGGAATGGTTTGAGCCACGGACCTGGGGAAGGGCTCATTCGATTCCTCATGGAAAGTTCTTCAAAAAGAGTCCAAATTTAGGCCGCCTTGACTTTTTTTGAGGTTTTCAGGGATTTTACAAAACTTTGACAACCCTTAAAGGGCGCTTTAAATTAAGTGAGTGTGCTGGCTAAAGAATTGGGGAGTTGACGGACCAATATTGATTTTCCTGAAAATTTCAGATTTTTTGCTCCAGCCGTTTGGGAGAAATCGTTCGTACGGCGGACGGACGGAAATTTTTTCATTGCAGATTTGGATTCTACAACCTTTGAAAAGTAAACCATGAAATTTTCAGGGAGGGTTAGAAATTTTTTTTCAAGAGCGATTACAATGGTTTATTATTGAGTAATAAACCAAAATGCAAAAGGTTCATTGATATTTCTCAAGTTTTTTTCGTCCTGAAAACATTCCAATATTTAAATTTTATTTTTTAAATGAAAATGTATTTTAAAAAATGGAATAAGCTTTTTGTGCGACCCTAGTTCTATATTTTCAGAATCCCAGAACTATCCTACCCACATTGGCCTCAAGTAGAGCACTGCAATAAAATTGATTGGTAGATACTCTAATAATATCTGCATTTGTGAAAGTAGCTGACTTACTTTATCAACAGTGCAAAACTCGCCAGCAACGGTGCAGGTTCCCAAAATTAAGATCAACAGCACACACAGACTAGAGAAGACGCCTCTTACATCAGAGGACGTGAAGATGAAGCCCGCATCACTGGCCACACAACCGCACATGGTGATCAGTTTTCGAGATCTCTTATTCTTGAAGATGACAACTTTTCAGACGTTATATAGGTGCGAACTGTAGAGGTAATCACATCTACGTACATTTTCTCCTAAAACGTGGCCAATAATTTGATAATTCCCCAACACATTTAAGGGAAATGATCATTTTAAACTAATCAAGAGGTGGATTTGGGTTTTGGTTCGCGGCTCATTTATCACTGGTAGGTGGGGAATCACTAATGACGCAGACCGGGCGGCTGAAGGAGAACTGGCAGGCAGAATTCGTGTTCAGTGGTCCAATACAACCCAAGGTCGAGTCCGGGAGGGAGTTGTACATTATCACGCAGTAGATAGGAGGCAAAAACTACTATAAATTAGTACACGACAGCTTACTTTCCTTATTATATGATTCTGAATCTGTATTACGCAATTTTGGTTTATTATTCAATAATTCGGGTGTAGAATCCGAATCTGCAATAAAAAATTTTCCGTCCATTGTCCGCCGTACGTTTACCTTTACGTTTCAAAGGGTGTAGAATCCGAATTAACGTCCGCCGTACGCACGATTTCTCCCAAACGGCTGGAGCAAAATATCTGAAATTTTCAGGAAAAATCAATATTGGTCCGACAACGCCCCAATTTTTTAGGCAGCACTCTCACTTAATTTAAAGTGCCCTTTAAGGGTTGTCAAAATTTTGTAAAATCCCTAAAAATCTCAAAAAATTTCGAGGCGGCCTAAATTTGTACTCGTTTTGAAGAACTTTCCATGAGGAATCGAATGAGCCCCTCCCCAGGTTCGTAGCTCAAACCATTCCAGATATACGGCCCGACTTTTGGTGGCAACATTTGCGTTTTTTTGGTTTATTGCTTCCGAGTCTACCAAGGTAGCGGAAGCATTGTTTTCACATTCGGAATGTGAAAATTTTTTGTATCCAAAACCAAAAATTCCACTCGCATTTTGCGTTTTAGACCTTTCTGAACAATTTTGGTTCGGTGTCTGTCTGTGTGTCTGTCTGTCAGCAAATCCTTGTTACGGGCAAAACTACACGAAGTTATGGTCCGATTTTGATGAAATTTTCAGGGATTGTGCGGGTTGGGGTGTAGATGGTCCCCTATAGGTTTCATGGCCCCCGGATCAATAGTAGCCTTTGCGCATGCACAAACGTGAAATCCTTGTTACGCGCATAACTCCGGGAGTTCTTGACCAATTTCGATGAAATTTTCAGGGATTGTTCGGTTTGATGTGTAGATGGTCCCCTATGAGTTTCATAACCCCCGGATCAATAGTAGCCTCTGCGCATGCGCAAACGTGAAATCCTTGCCACAAGCATAACTCCGGGAGTTCTTAATTGATAATAGTCAATAATAATTTTCAATGATCTATACAGTCATGTTATGGACACGAGGAAGCTATGTGCCACACCCACTTGGCAGACGTTTTTTTGTTTATGTTTTCATCGAGGTAACCTAGTGATGTAGTAGATACTGGAGTGAACTTCTGAAAGTGTTTATAGCCGATATACGGGTTGAAGCATTCTGATATGCATGCTCCGTCTTACGAAATTTAAATTTAACAAATAGAATATTTTTCCATTGTAATCGCTCTTGAAAAAAACGCTGCAAATTCTTTCACTGGGGTTTATTTTTCAATGATTCATGATTTGAATTTCTACTAAGCTTTGGGAGTGTGCGTGTTTCACAGGTGATAGAGCGATTATTGAATTTCAGGAGATGTGCATAGAGCACGTAAATCTGTTCTCAACCAAAATAGCTATTTGGATTGATCAGTTGATCATATTCGTGCAAGCCAAATGAATAAAATTGAATAATAAACCCCAGTGAAAGAATTTTCAGCGTTTTTGTTATATTATTCTGGTAAGCGGGAGCTCTATTCGTTCTCTCACCAGTAAATTAAGTCTTGCAGAGCTCCCCCACTCAGCGCGGAGCCTTGTTCCTTGTAGTGGGGTAGTTCCATTATTGATTCCATTATATTAATTGATAACTTCATTTGATATTTTGCTCCAATTATTTGTATTTTATCTTATACTTCAAGGAATACATTTATTTTTCATTTCATTTCATTTCAGTATTAGTGGCTGATATTAAAATTTCCAAATTCCACCGGTTTGGAGGTGTTTTTGATTTATGGACTTGTTACGGATTTGTTATTGCAGCTCCTGGACAATAAAATATTTTATTAGCTGGAAGATATGCCCCTGGAACATAGGAGGGGCCTATGGTTTGTAATGGATATGGTTAGTTGGCCCTTCACGATTTTAGAATCCGTCGCCTTAGGAGATGAATCGGACGTTTTCAAGCGTCTGGATCATCCTCTGAGCGTGGCGGAGCATTATATCCGCATTCAGCTCATTTTAAGGGGTAAGTATATCATTCCAGCACCTCACATGGTAGCAGAGCGTAGTTACGATCACTGGCCCTTTTCTTATTTTCTAATTTCAACAGTCCTGCCTCCCCCACACACTCGCATTTCCCCTATGGCTGAATGCCCTCAATTATGATCAATGTGTTAATTGACATACCCCTGCTCTATTCATTGCGTCATCAGTTGGATGGGAAACAGAAAAAAGGCAAATGTAACAAGAACGTAGACAAAATATACATATATTTACATGATATGACGTACATCACACTATTTAACAATACTATCCAAATACGTTGGATTCGTTGAGACATACTTTTCAAACTCTGTAGCTTTCCTTCTGAAGGGTCCATCGAACCGCTGGACACCAAGAGGATTATTCAGTGATTGGGAACTGGAAAAAAATAGTAATGGTTTGTTAAAAAAGCGTAAAACCAAAAATTTCTACCTGAAAGTCACTCAAAATGGAAAAATAATTTAAATCTACTCAAGGGAGTAAAAATAAAATAAATGAATCCAAAACTAACGAAAAAAATAAATTCATCCTCACTTCAGAATATGTAACAGAAGGCGATCTAGATGCGTTGGTAGAGTGTAAATAGTACAAAGAGGATTGAAGCTAGTGAGAGTGTTCTCAGCACAACCAACAGAATTCATCCTGAAACAAAACACCATTGATCACAGCGGAATTTTGAAAACATTCATATAAGTACTTCAAGCACTGAGCCTTCAGCCACTGGTCAAGATCAGAATGGTGGAGGGGATTTTGCCCCATAACTACATGTTCGCTCAAATCTTACTGGTTAAAACGATAATACAGGGTGATTCCCTCTTAGTGTACGATTTTTTTTGGGTAAAACTAGACAAATGCCGCAAACCGCACTGTTATATCTCAACCCGTTCCTGAGATAAGATTTTTCAAAGATTTTTTCGGGGAAACCACGTTTTTTCCATAAAAGCTGTGTTTTGTGCATTTTGCTCCAATGTTTTTCAATTTTTTAGTACTTTTTCGGATTCAGCATTAAATTTTCAATAAGATGGTAGTACAGGTTACCATAAAAGTCACTAACTTTGCATCGAATGAACAGCTCTAACTCTAACCTATGTAGGAAAGTTACATTTTCTTATTTTTCATTATCGCTCATCAATTTACTAAAAGACCACCCACAAGACTGCAATTCCATAAAAAGTAGCGCATTTAACCAGCTTTCGAATGATATAGTCACATATATGATTTTGGTCCGATTTCTTAGAGAAATTCACATTTTAAATCTGAAAAACATGGTGTATTGTATTGGTATGAAAAGCAGGAACCTACTTAGTAGATAAATTATAGGTACATTATGATATTCCCATTATGGGAAAAGAAGTTAAAGCATATTCCAAACTGAAATAATGATTTTAAATGCAGGGGAGTACTCACCTGGCAACAATAAACTTCCTACAACGATTACTGTGAGTGGCAGTCATACGAATTGAGGTATTGAATGCTGACAAGAAAACGTCGTCCCGACTATCTGGGGCCAAATAGTATCGTCTGTTTCCATTAAGAAATCCTTCCTCAAATACTCGGGAAATAGGAGTTGCCATGATGACGACTGGAGTGTTTTCAGAAGAAAGATAACTCAACACTCGAGTTTCTCCTACGGCATCCATGTCTTCCCTTCGCGCGTTGTCCCAAATGTCAAATACCTGAAAGATATATACATATATATTTAAAAGTTACGTATTCACTCGCCCCTTTTCTGCTGCCCTCAGCAGCCGCTCTTATACATATATGCGAGCTGTCCGCGAACGGTCCAATTCGTACTAGTGTTTTCGCATAGTTACTAATATCATCAGCAAAATCAACTTAATTCCTTGGAAAGTGATGTGTTGCCGAACTATATCTCGCGTTCAATGGATGTTGCAGTGAATTTGACTCATTTCTACTCAAATGTAATTATTTGCAAAATACGAGTTTACTCTAGACTGAATGTTAAAACTTTGTTATAACCAAAAACTATAATATCCGAAATAAACGTAGACGGCAAAAGTCAAGGAACGATGAGAGAAGGGGACACCTCAGGGGCTATTTAAGCCCCAGGCTCCAGAAGAGAGTCAACTAGTGGGATCCTAACTTTTGCCTTACCTACACCAAACTTACCTCAACTGTTCTCTATCTACAAAACCAAAAATCCTAAATATTATATACAATCGAAGCGGCTTTTCTCTTCAATGAACTCTCGCTCCTGAATTAGGAAGAGGTCGAAGCGGCCTCCCTCTTCGAGGGATATTCGCTCCTACTCTTATAAATTCAAATTGCTATTATAGTGAACCTTGATTTTAAGGGCCCCTTACCAACTAATACTCGCAATTGCTATCTGCTGACAATTGTTGACGAATTTTCTCGGTTTCCCTTTGCGTTTCCTTGCCCAGATATGTCCGCCTCCACAATAATCTCCCACCTTACTAATCTCTTTGCTGTCTTTGGGATGCGCCTACATTCATTCAGACAGAGGAGCGTCTTTCATGTCTGGAGAAGTCAAGGACTTTCTGACGAAAAACGGAGTGGCTACGAGCAGAACCACGGCTTATAATCCGAAAGGCAACGGCCAAGTGGAGCGTTACAATGGAGTGATATGAAAACCATACAGCTCGCTCTACGTCCCTCTCATTTGGAAACCAAAGCGTGGGAGCAGGTCCTGTCCCAAGCCCTGCACTCGATCAGATCGCTACTTTGTACATCTACAAACACCACTCCTCATGAAAGAATGTTTAGGCACCAAAGAAGATCATCTAATGGGACATCAATTCCCTCGTGGCTGTCGGCTCCTGGCCCGATATTGATGAGACGTCATGTGAGGGGAAGCAAGTATGAACCATCAGTGATTCAAGTGGAGCTACTCAAAGCGAATCCCGATTATTCACATATACGACTTCTTGATGGGCGAGAAACTACAGTTTCTAATCGTCACCTTGCGCCTACTGGTGAAGAGACTATCAATTCACCGGAGAGTCCAGCTATGACTGAGCGTCAGTTTGAGGACAGATTCCACGATAATCCGGAGCAAGAGCTACCAGAACCTTCAATGCCCGATCATACTCCTCTGGAACCTTCAGGTACTCAACAAACTTTAAGACTCCGCAAGACGCTGGGAATCCACCCAAGTACCTTGAGGACTACAGCTGGAAAGGTGACGGGGGGAGAATGTGATGATTATTATTACCATTTCATATGTGCTGTTACGTTACCAAGCACACTGTTTGAAAACCTTAATTCTCATATCAATTCGCAATTGTATCGCGATGTTTTATGCTGAATAAAGCCTTGTCTAAGGTATTCTTCTATTACTTCTATAACACCTCCCTCTTCAAGGGACTCAAGCTCCTATAATCAGCGCGAGTGATTGAAGCGGCCTTCTTCTTCAAAGGGTTCTCGCTCTCACTGCATATGTATCTACCACATGCTCTTAAATCATAAACGTAGAAAGTTAAGGAATGAGCCTTAACACTGAAGTTAACTTGTGAGAGTAGGTAAAATAGAGACTAACCTTGACGTTCATCGTGCGTTCTAGGAGTTTTCTGAACTCCACCATAGTATCCATGAAAGGACGACAATCTCTTGCATACAAAAGTAAAACTTCGGGAGGTTCGATGAGTTTTGCACTGGGGCCAATGTCAAGCGGCTCAGCAGTGTTGCGAGGGCGAAAGACGCGATTCTTTCTTGCTAACAAGTATAACAAGAGGCAAACTCCAACAAGGACGATCACAGAAAACACCACCGCTAACCACGAGGCAGTCTGTTTTGGAAGCTCTGCAGAGATGTACCTGTCCGTATTGTTCCGTATTTCAACTAAAACCATAATGAAACAAAAAGAGACAATGATATTAATTATTTGAAAGAACTATTTTTTTAATTTCAAAGGTAAATCCTTCTAGTAAACATTGGGGCGCCTTCTTGTTGATCATTGTGAGGGTGATGGAATGGTATAGTTGCCCCTTCCGAACAGGTGGATGCATTGTTATGCTCAGCCACGCTCAGAGGATGATCCAGAGAAGGGGCCAACTAACCATTTCCATCACACTCCCTGGGCTCTGAGAAAAGCCGGGGAGGGGGGGGGGGGGCTAAATAGAAGAATGACTCTAATCCATCAGGGGGGGGGGGGGGCTCGCAATAAGTAGGGCAGGAGTATGAATTAACTCAAAGGAGTGTTATTAAAAGGCATTCAGCCTAAGGGGGAAAAGCGAGTGATTAGGGGCAGCAGGATGGTCAGGACAATAAACAATAAAAGGGCCGATGGCCCTTTTACGCTCTGCTACCATGTGAGGTGATGGAATGGTATAGTTGCCCCTTCCGAGCAGGTGGATGCATTATTATGCTCAGAGGATGATCCAGACGCTTGCAGGCGTCTGATTCATCTCCCACAACGACGGATTCTAAAATCGGGAAGGGGCCAACTAACCATTTCCATCACAATTCATAATTGTATTTAGGAGCATCATGCCGTTCACACGCTCATGCCATTTGCAAACTGAACTGAACAACTTGGTAGCGTCCACACGTTCAATTGAGCTTGTGCAAGCCGTTTGGATCGTTCTCAAACTTACCACTATTGTGGATTAATTGTGGTTTCTATTGTTTTTTAATCAAAAATGAATGAGGAGGAGCTTATCCCTTGTGCGACTGCAGCTTATTTAGTGAGAAAGACATTGGAAATTAAAAGAACTAAACGGCTGAAATGGACCAAAGATTGGTTACTGAAGAGGGACCTCCTCACATAGTTAATCGTCAAGTTGAAGGGGGAACGAATGTGCAACTGTCTATAAATTCACAAAGGAATTCCTTTTCTTGCTGCATCGCGAGAGTAGTCCTACTGTTCCTGAACAAAACACACGAGAAAACATACGTCGTAGTACCTACATCAGATGGCATCACATTGTGTACTAAGATTCCCGCACATAGATTGTACATAGATTTCCCGTCGTTACGGGCTTAGCCTTTGACGGGCAATATTGTTCGGCAATTTATGTATTTGTAATTCATACCTATGCAATATTTCATGAATAAAAATTATTGATTGATTGATTCCCTCCAGAAGAGGGGCGCTGCAAGGGCGATGCGCCTGCGCAAGATTGATTGGTTGGCTTGAACCGCGTTTACACGCTCAAACTTTGCTCCAACCTCATGCCGATTTTCTGTCCGAGACAGATTTTACTCAAGCCAGATTTTTTGGTTTGCACTAACTCCGTTCACACGCAACGATAGAACTGTGCAAGCCAGTTTGCACAAATGGCATGAGCGTGTGAACGAGCCTATAGAGGGTAATGTAACAACTGTAGCAGCCTCGTCACACGTCGAACAGAGCCAGGTTCAAAGGAAATTTAATAATAAACAAAAAACGGGTAAAAGTACTTGATACAAAAAACCAAACACTTACGGTTACAAATTTCCCAAAGGCAGGGAGCTGTGTTATTCATCTTTTTGATCAACGTATTATCAGCCCAAATGGTGTCCCTTTCACAACGAGTGTCAAGCGCCTCCACTTGCACACAATAATTGCCCACGGGCAAATCTTGGAACGTGCACTCCAGCTGAGGCTTCTTCCAATCACACGAGCATTCTAGGGACTGCTTGGAACGAATCAAAACATTGAGCGTGCAAAGCAAACAAGAATCCTTCGCTTTATTTAGACCCCAATTCATTATAATAAATGCAATTAAACGCTTATAACAGAAAGAATGCCTATTGCAAGTAAAGAAGCCAAACCATACAAAGTGTGTGTGAAAAGGGGGGGGGGGGGGATGGAAATAGAGTGACAGCTTGACCAAATAATCTAATTCCAAAATTTGTTTGTTTAACAAAATTCGACTAATATTTCACATTTTACCACTTTCAGCGAATAAAATTCTAAACTGTGTCTAATTTTTGGCAAAATAACTTTTTCTTATTACGTGTTCAGCAACATTTGGAACTCTCATTTCTGTATGTTACTAGTGATGGAAAACAATCGATAGTACTATCGATAGTTCTAAACTATCGGAACTATCAGCAACCTTTAAAAAACATTGTGTTAGCTAATCGTAAAAAGAAAACCCGATGCTTGTCAAATTCTTCGGCATTCCCCCCACAGTGAAAACAGTATTTTTGACTACCAATATCGCGTATCAAACTCTTAACTTTCGATCAAAGGATTTCATCGCTCTATATCTCATACCTGCACGTCCTCACACACCTGTTATTGGAATTCCACAATTTGTGGAACACCACAAATCAATATGTTCGTTACCATCAAGAGAGTTTTCCTCGTAACGAACATATTGAACAATTTCTCATTCTTGCTTTCCTAGAGTTCTAGAGAAATATAATTTCATTCAAAGTTAAACTTATAACAATCTTTTCAATATTCTCACCACTGTGAAAACCCTAAATTCAATAGGTTATGGGCCCAGCACACTCCCACTGCGCTGTGAAAAACCTAAATTCAGTATAATTTCATTCAAAGTTAAACTTATAACAATCTTTTCAATAATCTCACCACTGTGATAACTCTAAATTCAATACCTGTTCCTGTGAATTGTTGTTTAGAGAAAGGCAAGCTTGTTTATATTTACCGTTTACCTTCACAGGGCTTGAAAGCCTTTCTATCAGCCTTTCTCTGCAAAATTTGTGGAAGGGGTGGAAGTCGCAATTCTGGTGAGAACTTATCTCTAAAAAGGAATTCACAGGAAGGGCTGTTTGGCGACGTACAGGTATGAGTTATAGAGCGATGAAATCCTTTGATCGAAAGTTAAGAGGTTGAGACGCGATATTGGTAGTCAAAAATACTGTTTTCACCGTGGGGGGGAGTACCAAAGAATTTGACATGGCAAATACTTCGATACTCCCCCCCACTTTTTTCGATTGAATAATTCACCATTACTATCTAATTCTGGTAAATTGAGGTTCACTAGACATGAAACTAGACAAACTGAAGTTTCCAAAAACCACCTCAACATCAAATTTTTGTTAGAATTTCATGTGAAGCAACGAGCGTTTGAAAATGGGGGGTAGTAACGAAGAACACCCAAATTTTGCTCATTACTCATTCTGAAGAATTTGAACTTTTGGTCTTATTCAATTGTATTACAAGCAATTAGGACACTTAGAAGTAGGTAGTAATGGAGCCCACGAATACCAAGCAAACTGAAGTTAGCGGGACTAAAGCAGGGTTCACATCCATCCGGCAAGCTAACTGGAAAGTGAATACGAGCGTGTGATTGGACATCAGCTGAGGAGAGGGAATATTTTTTATGGACAGGCACTTTTGAAGCAAACTGTACGCATCAGATTTTTCAAATATTTTTCGTTTCACATCTGCGCAGTTCACTTCTGCGCATACAGAATGGCGTAGGGAACTGAAACACCCTGGGTTTACATAATGAACCATGAAATCTTGGAACACGTGGAGGAAGCGTGGGAAACGAGTTGTTGGCCTGTGTTCGGTCGATTCCCCTCCACCGCTTTTTACTAACTTCCCCTTATTTCCAAACGATCCGGATGGATCTGAACCCTGCTTGACTTTAGCGGGGGCAGAAATAGTTGTACATCTAGAGATCAAAATGAAAAAATGGTATCTGACTTACAACAGTGCATCATCTGAAAGTTATACACCAACCATATTTCAGATAACATAAGGGAAGGGTACAATGGTTTTTATACAATAATGTGGAAATGGAGGTGACCACATCATCTACTGCAGACATAAAAACAAACAAAGCAGGCCAGGCTTTACTGACCTTTTTTACTCACTCACAACTGAAATCACTGGATGGAACTACATTGTTGATGCGTAACACAAGAACACGCAAATTAACAACAGCGACAGCTAGATGAAGATCAATTCTCACCTATGTTAAAATTCGTCCCGAGAATATGACTGTATGGTCTGAAGAACGATGGGAGGCTAATAATCAATAATATGTTTTTGTAATATACGAATTATTTAAGTTCCAAGCAATATGGGAGCACGTGAATCTGGAGCCACTCACTAAATGTTGAAAACTATCTTTTATCTTCTGCAATGGGAAAACTGAAAATGGATATTCACGTTTTTGTTTTTAGTAAATTAATTTAAAAGAATTTTATTGTATGTTTTCAGAGAATACACGCTGGTGATTGGGTGAGTATGTTTCTAGGGAAGGTCCTTACCAGGGACCTGTCTTCAGCAAACTTTTTCTTTTTTTTTCCTTTCGAAATCGCTCTTAATTTTCTCAGCCCTTTTTTGAAATCCTTAAGCATAGATAATCTCTAAAAAATGTTCTCAAACACCCGCATTTAATCGATGCTTCATTAATCTACCCTTTCCAGTAATAACATTTTTATTGAAATTCCTAGTCGTTTAAATCACCACATTCACTTTAGGGTTACATTTATCAACTCCACTGACAACGGTTATATTCAAAATCGAAATTTCTTTAAGCTTCTCCAAGGGCAACCATGATCCATCGTGAGCAGTACTGAGATCGTCCATTTCTGAGCGCCCATCAGACGGTTTGAAATTGCCTCAATAAACACTAAAAATAAACTAAACATTTCCTCCATATCCAAAACATTTGGGAACCACAGGTGTAACGGGTATTGAGCCTGAGAAGACTTACCAGACCTGCATCTTGTCGTAACCAATTGCAATGTTGAGTAAATGATCCCTGAAAATTTCCAAACAAAGCTCGAGAGTATGTTCTGGATATCCGATATATGTAGATGATTTCATTGTGCATTAATAGTTTACAATTGGCGGTTAGGTTAAGTAGGTAGGTACGTATTGACACAAAATCAATTCAAAGCGGCCACGACAGACAGTAGGGATCTCAATCGAGGATAGATAAGGCGTATAAACAAAGTGTCAAGCATCAGGCATTTGGTACATCAGCAACGAATGATTAAATTGAAATGTTTGTGAGATGAATTAGTCACAAGTATACAAATATCGGCAGTTATTGAAATTGTTTCTTAAATATAAATTTATTCGTTAAATTAGGAAAACCAAGAACCTGGATTATTTCACGTAGAAATGGATTTCTAATAGAATAAGCTTCATTCGGAGAATGACTTCCAGACTTATAGGTACCTAGTAAATCAATCATTATCAGATGAGTCAATACCTACCCCTGAAATGGCGTAAATGACCCATTATGTAGAGTTCACACATGAAAATCCAATATTGCTCTCCTTCCTCTAGCTTACTCCCATCTATTCAGCTAAGACTGTCCCCTTCTAAAATGGCATAATTACCTCCAAATTAGGTTACTCCTGCGTCCGTTTAGCACGGCTCATCTACTCCCCTTGTTCTAATCATGCTGGGCCAAAAAATAATAGAACCTCAGCAGAATTCGAACCCATACCTTTTCCCTATACCTGAATGAAGTCCATAAAGAGGACTCGCTACCTAAAATATTCGGCTACCGAGCCCAATTTAGCAGAGTTCCCCTGCTCGTTAACATTTCTCCCTAGTCATATATCAGCCATTCTCAGTAGAACTTAAGTCGGGCGAATGGCTGCAGGCTGAGCAGTTCTTAGCAAGGAGAAGTTTCAGTTGAGCGAGGTCATTGTCTTAGCGTGTTCTGACTAAGTGAGTGAAGAATTGAAAGTGCTATATCAGGGATTGTGACGTTTACAGTGTAGATCGAAAGAGATTTTATATTAAAATATAAGACCTGCTGATTTGCGTCAAATATTAACATCTACGACAGTAAATAATTGCAAGGTATCTCGGCAGAATTGGAATTCATAAATTTGTTCCAGCGCTAGAGAGAAATTTCCAGGGACAGATCATCTTAACCACCCTCGTACAACGCCCAATTATCACGACTCATCGATTGCAGGATTTTCCCAAAATTACATAAAACAAATCATGTACAAGTGGAACATATCTACCATGAGCCATACCTCTACTTGAGTGGCTATACGAAGAGGTGACGTTTCAGAATGAGTACAACCAGGCCTACATAATAGCCAGCGGTTTTCAGGTGTGAACTCTTTAAGTCCATTTTACAAAAACTCGCAGATAAAACTATAACCTACCAAAGCTCTGTAAGTCATGTAATCAACACTTCCAGTTGCAGCACGAATGAAACAAAACTCAAGGGTGACTGTTCTCGTTTAAATTTGGGGCCTTTTTTTAAAATTTTAAAGAATCTTTCCTCAAAGGCGGAGGGGGCACACCATTAAATAAAAACGAAAAAAATAAAAATGGGGAGGGCGCCCAGGTTTACCCGACGCCGGCCCTTGGGATTTGGGAAGTTAAGGATGATGTAGGAGGGAGAGAAGGATGAAAGGAAGTGCCGCTATAAAATGACCACCAATTTAAATTGGAGCCCTGGATGACGCGGGTGGTGACACCACGAAGTACTCCTGACGAGATACCCAGCTCAAGTAACTCCGTGGCATTTTTTCCACGCCATGACAGGGTTGCAGTCATAACCTTGATGTTGTTAGGCGCCACTCCTTTTAGCTCAGATACCGCTTACCACAGGTCGTTTCTATCATATTTGCTTATCTTAGCCCTCCAGGTCTGCTCCATGTCCACGCTGCCACAGACAACTTGGACATCCAGGATTATGGCAGACCCATTGGGCTTAGTGGCAACGATATCTGGCTTCTTGCCCCGGTCACTTGGCATATGATACAGTCTCTCTCTCCCCACATCCCAGCCGCTGGATGACAATGCACCTGCTATCTGCTTGGCAACCGCATCATGACGGACAATGCGACCACCATGAGTCCTTGGACACTGCTGCACCACATGACAGAGGTTCTCATTTTTACCCCGACAGGCACGGCAAAGGGTATCTACAACCACTTCAATCTACACCCCTATAAACAACTGAGACTATCTCCTGTTTTTGGGAAATAAAAATCTCAACTGTACAACTGTACATATAAGACCAAATAAATAAATCTTTTTCATATAGACCGTACATATCAACCAAATACTACATCAACCTCAGCTAAAAATAATAAACCAAAAAGAAAACATAAGAACAGAACTAATATGCATGGAGTCATTCAGGTTTACCACAAACTAACAACTGACTTTATGTTCCTTTTTCTTAGAAGGATGAGATAGAAAACATCTGGTGAGCGTTAGCAAAACCAAAACAATGATTGTTGCCAGCACGGAGGAATGCCACAAGATCAGTGTGGGGGATGTTCAGCTGGAGCAGGTGGCGGAGTTCAAGTACCAGGGCTCAGTGTTCTCAGAGGATGGGAAGATGAAGATGAATGAAGAGATAAACGCCAGAGTGGCTGCTGCTGGTAGACTCTTCCACGCCCTTAACAGGCAATTCATAGGTAAAAAAGAAATTTCCAGGAAGGTTAAGATGACGGTATATAAGAAAACCTATGTTCCAATACTCATATATGGAAGTGAAACGTGGCCTCTTACCGAGAAACACCTCAGCTCCCTGCAGACACAAGAAATGAGATACCTAAGGAAAATTGAAGGAAAGACGAGGAGGGACCTCATCAGGAATACCAGATTAGGAGCCATACTAAACGTAAAGCCACTAGCACATACAATTAAAGAATCACAGCTGAGATGGGCGGGCCACATGTGGACGAAGACCAAGGAGCAGAAGAAGAAGGACGTGGTTGGATAACTTGGAGGAGTCACTGTGAGTGAGGAGTCTAACCCTGGAAGAAGCAAAAATTACAGCCCAGCAGAGACCCAAATGGCGATCTCTTTCCCAAACCTCGACACCTTGGGGTATGAAAAGGACGACGAAGTGAGAGAGTATTAGTAGTAGTATAGATTATTGTATCACACACGCTGCAAATTATTACACGAAGGTTCATTATTTCTATATTAGATTCTATATTGCTCTCCATAAAAAATTCTTCGTCTATTTATTAGACAGAGTCAGTGGTACATGTGGAGGGTGACGGCATCTCCCTATCTTGTAATTGAATGGATGCAATAAAAATAGCTCATTTCATATTGCAGCACGATAGATCAATTAGGAAAGAAATTAACACAAGAATCTTCCAGATGATCACTGAATCTCCATACTCTGACTGACTTCTAGATGTTCCAAAGACATTAGAGAGTTTTTCCTTCACGTGGTCGCTGACCGTATGGTGCAATTACGCAGTGTGATACTAGCGAACCTGGCGGTAGTCGAGTGACCTAGACCTTAACCAACGGGAACGCACCGGGAACTCAGAGCTCGAAGGCGCTGTTGACCCCTTGCTGTCCCAATAAACCTTTGCAAATAGCAAAGATCAAGTTTTACGGGTCAAACTAGTGCTGCACCTTATGGGTCAAATTGGAGCTCTACTGACTATGAAACTCCCTTTGCCACTGCTACCTTCTTACCCATACCCGTGAATAGGCAGACATTGTTTTGCTCATAGCTCGTAAACGGTTGGAGGTACGCAAAAGTGGAAGGAGTCCATCCAAATGGAAATTTCAAGAGCTACAACTTTTCTTCTATGACAATTTTCGATATCTCATGGTTTTTGAGAAGTTTCAGCTTTACATCTATAAAAGGAGAAATAAAGTGAAATAATGGCGGTTCATAGCCCTTAAAATCGTTGTAACTCCGTCGAATGAAATTTACACACTAAACCCGTTACGGGCATTGTAAAACAAGTAATTACAAACATTTTAAGACCTCGAACGCCCAATTCTACTGAGCGACTCGGGAGAAATCGCGTTTTTAAGATTTGAGGACGTTATCCGCCCGACAAACAAAACGGACGCTCATACCGGCTTTCTACAGGGTCCGTTGCAATCTTTACTTTATTACGAAGAAAATCAAAACGCGTACGCTCAATTTGATTGATTAGAACCGAAGATATAGTCAAAAAGCCATGTTTAGTCAACTAAAACTCTCAGAGCGGGTATATTCTCTTTCTTCTTTGAAAACGATTTATCATATGATGGACTTTCCTCCCTACTCTCTCTCGAGGGACTATTATATTGCAAGAAAATGGTTTCTTTTGTTAGAAGCTGCACAAGAACCCGGGTTTTTTCTTAAATGAGGGATTTTTACATTCATTTTCCAATCTTGCTTTGTAAAGTTTCTCTTCATTTGTCAATTTAGTCCAACTACATGCTTCGCACCCTTTTATATAATTTCATGTGGTTTATATTTGGATAATTATGTGGATATTTGACTATTGAATTGTTTACTTTCCTCATCATAGCACCCCTTAGCACCTAGCCCTCAGCCTTTTTTATGGTTTGGTTAAGTTTCTCATTTATTTTCATTAGGTGAACGGTTTTTTTATTATTATTATTTTATTTATTCTTTTTCTTTACTTTATTTCTAAGTTAGAGCTGTCAACAGTGAGTGGCTGTTTCTGCTCTCAATTTGTGTATCTGCCTGAACCAACTCTTGTATCGCCGGAAGGCTTGTACAAATATAAAATTTCATTTCATTTCAAGTAAATTTTCAACGATTTCTTTCTGCTTGCAAAAGTGTTGAGAATGATCAGTAGCTTTGGTAGGTACATACACTTACTATGAGTGGAAAAATGAATATAAATAAATAAATAAAATAAGATAAGCAATGCGAATACTTCGAAAGGAATTACCAGCGCATAATTTGGTCTTACCGTAATGCAGCATGCAAAATTTTTTCCAGGATACGAGTTATTCGAGCTTAGTTTGACGATAGTAGTTTTAGGATAGTTATGATGGAACTTTTTGCCAAAATTAAAATTAGCGAATAAATGCTGGCTGAAAATAAAATTTCAAAGTGAGAAACACACAATTATTGCAAAAGGCAGGTGAAATATGAGAGAGGGTCTGATTGGAAAGTTGAAGCGGGCTATATAACTATTATTATTATTATTATTATCTGCACTTTACTTTTTAAACTTGGTGACCATCTGTTTTCCAAAGCCATAAATGCAATGTGACCGTACAATGTGGAGAGATTCGCTCACTTTTTCTTCATTAGTCTCTAAATCAAGGTTTAATTTTAACAATACTTATGTTTTTTGGAACGTTTCTGAGGCAAAGGTATACTTGAAGGTTTTAACCAAGTTTTTACAGCCGATTCCAATCGGGTCTTAGTTCAAACAATGTTACACAACCCGGTTTGTTGGGATTTCGTAGTAAAACATAATTATCTATTTATATGGCTTGATTGATAAATTCAAAAGCCCTAGTTATTTGTAAAGAGAAAAGAAGCTATCGAAACGCGAGGGCAGGTAAGGCAGTAACACACCCCCATTCAATGACTACACAGGATTGGCCGGTAGAAGGGTTAGACAACTGAGCACATACAACATTAGCAGTACTTTGCCATCATTCTCTTCATAACTAATGTGATTCCTATAAAACATAAGACCCTCTCTCAAATTACACAAAACCGGAAGACAATGAAGAAGCAATCAGAGTAGTTTTAAATGAGGGAATACGTATAGCCAAATCCAATCACATAAAGCATCAACCCGTTCACAGTAGCGTAGTTAATACAGTGGCAAAAGCATTAAACTTTCACTTACACGCACCATTTTATGGTTTCATAAGAGTTGAAGGAGAGGGAGTGGATGCCTGAGACAATTTTACAAAGTAAAACTAGTCTATCACCACACATGTTGGATACTAACAGTATAATAAAATTATTGAATTGATACTTCAAACCTTAAAACGTCCAAAAGTTGGAATTTAGGAAAGGAACAGTGATAAATACAAGTCCAGATCGCTTTGACAGTCATCTTAGCATGTTACACAGCATCATAAGAATATTGCCTTTATAACTATACTGACAAATAAATGAATGCACCAATGAGTTACCTACCATTGATATTTTAAAATTTCAAAAACTACACCAACTCGTGAAGAAGAAACTTGATGTAAAACGGTCAAAACTATGCACACGCTACAAATGGTTTGGTGTTTAGTAAGTAATCGGATATAACTACGTGTGGTACATGAGCAACAGATAGACCTTCAAGAAACCCAAATGAACAAGACATTCTAAAAAAACCAAAAACACATGCAATGAGATCAAGCAACAACAAACAATCGAGTAATTATTAGAGATGTGCGATCCAGTGACTTACAAATATCGGTGACTTCGGTTCCAGTGACAAGGAAATATCGGTGACTGGCATATTGGTGACAGAGAGTGGAAATGAATGAAATGTGGCGCTGTCACAGTTTTTTTTTAAGGAAGGAAGCATAAAAAGAGATGTTGAACTTAAATTTTTATGATTAAAGAGGGATTGCTTTACAGTTAAAATAATAATAATCTGTTTTTATTCTTGTATATGTAAAAAAATGTTTTACTAAATTTTAAACATCTGAATAAGAGTGAGAGAAAATTTAAAAAACACATTCAGCGCTATAAAAATTCATTTTATTACATGAAAACGTCATGTTTTAAGGAACTTATGAATGGTAACATAAATTCATGTCGAATGATAACACAAATTGTTTAGCATTAAATATTTCTGTACCCCAATTTTTGTAGGAATATTTCTGTACCCGTGAAGTCACCAAAATGATATTGGTGACAAAGTCATCATATCGATATCATATCGGTGACTTTGTCACCGGTACAGAAATATCGAACATCTCTAGCCGTGTAGTCTCAAGGAAGGTTTCACTGATAACAGTGTTATAGAGTTCGCAACTCTTTCAGGAGATTCTTCGGCAAAGAGGGCGATGACGGTTTCAAGCGCATTCTAGCGGGATTTCGTCCAACCATCAATCTTCTTTCCACTCTCTTTGGAGCTTGAATTTGAATGGAGAAAGAGAAAATGACTCGAAGCACTGGGAGGGCATTGTCAAACAGATTTTTGTAGCAAATTAATGTAGAAAAACGATACTATTCACAAGGAATTGACAGGGAAGGCTGGTGGACGATATGGTTGGACGAAATCCCACTAGAGTGCATTTGGAACCATCATTGCCCTCTTTGCCTGAGAATATCTTAACTCTTTCAACCTCCACAATCGTCTTTGCTTTTTTCAATTTTATTATGTACTATTTATTATTTGTCGCTAAGGAGTGACGCGGTGACAGAGACTGTAAGTAGATATCCAATATGAGATTCAGTGACTGAGGCCAGAGCTGCCTAGCCGCAGTTCCAATCCCGCGCCTGCGCATAGTAGTACTTTGTGTTGGAATCCAGCGCAGTCACCGAAATATCTGTCACTGCTTTTTCCAGTTCCTTGTCACTGATATACCGGTGACAAACCCATATCGATGACTTTGTCACCGGTACAGAAATATCGAACATCTCTAGTGAATGTTATCAACAGCAGGTGGCAACAACGAAATGAAATAGCTGAATGACATTTAGCACCACATGCAATATTCTACAGAGTGCGACCCTGGTATTACTGTAATAAACAAGTTCAACCCTCAACCACATGAAGTTTCTCTACAACACGCTTTATTACTATTAAGAAAATAAAATTACTTGAAATAAGACAAAATTTGTCGTCTTATAACATTTAATGTTATAACCGCCTGCGAAAATAATGTAGTTTCACAAATTAAGAATGTTTTTATTAGGATGTTACGACTGAAAAGATCAAGGAAATTTCCAGTTATAAAGCATGATCGTATGAGCGAATTTTCCAACATTATCGAATTATATTTAATGTTGAACTGTTTTGAAAATTTACCAATTTGGACGTAAAATCATTTCATTACCTAATAATAGTATGGGGAAAAACTTGTTTTTAATAATTTAAACAAAGCAATTTAAACAAAAATTTCAGATTTTTTGGGTATTTTTATCTTTCATTGTTATCCGTATTATTTATGAAATCAAGTAAATTTTTCAGCATAAGTTGGTAAGAGACATATAAATCAGAAATCGAGAGCTAAATGTAACTGAAGAAAAACCCTGCAAATTCTTTCACTGGGGTTCATTATCCAATTTTATTTTTATTCAATTCATATTCACAAATATGATCAAATGATCAATCCAAATAGGTATTTTGGTTGAGAACTGATTTAAGTGCAATTTACTATAAATATAATACGATACTATCGGCAAATTAGCCCATACATCATGCTGAATGACTGGAACTATAATTTACACTGATAATCTAAATGAAATTACAACGAAAAATGAAGTCACAGCAACCAATATTGCAAGGAGTAAGAATATCACAATTTAAAGGAACCGCAGGCAATTGAAGCAGGCATAGAAATTAGTCTCAGCCCTCAGTTATGTAGGGTCAAAACAGATTGGGTAAGAGGGAAGGAAAAACAACAAAAAGTTCTAGTGATTGATATTTTAAACCAAATCCTGCACTTCGTACTGTAACCCGATTAGATGTTAAGGTTACCTAAGCTAGATCTTCTTATACCTTGTTTCTATAAAATTAAAACAAATAATATAAAATGTCGAAGTAGGTAATACTTGGCAGGCCCAATATAAATAAATTAAACCCAACAATGATGCAGCCCTAAGGGAGTTTCTCTTGATTTAGAAAGTCATATAGACTTTAGACCGAAAGTAAACAGAATAGGTCTGATGTTTTAAAATATGCTTAACGAAGAAAATAAAGAAATATTTACTCCGGAGTCCCTGGCGGCACTGAAAGTAGCCTTATATAGCTTAGTCAAAGGAGCAATATCAAGAATGATGGAAAGCTTGAAGAATTCAGACTGACAACTTTTCCAAACCTTTGAAGGTGTACAGGCCTACGTCAACCACTGTTTGCGACGGATTCTTGGCGGTAGCCAGACGTAATCTCCAGCGGGACACTGTTAATCGCCTATCTCAAAGGAGATTAGGAAAAGAAAATGGAATTGGACTGGATACACCTTGGGGAAAAACGAGGAGTCGGTTCAAAGAAGAGCTCTTGACTGGAATCCACTGGAATATTGCAAAAGATGTCCTGGCCACCAATATACGAATATGGCGCCAATTCGCTCAGGCCCTAGGCTCCTGAATAGGAATGACAAGAAATAACTAACTATGCAGTTGAAACCTTTCAGCTCTCTCAGAAGTGTAATTTCAATGAGGGTTTCAAGGTCTTCTTTCTGAACTGGACACCAAAGGGCTGAAGCTCAGGAGAAGGTAGGCCTAATTGACAGTTTAGACAAGCAGAATTCGGTCCCATAACGTTTTCCGTAAAAAATCAATGGAGAAAATCGCCTTCAAACACCTTTCAGCAACTTGAAATCAAAGGAATTTACATATATCATCATGTTATGAATGATAACTACTCACTACCTATTATGAATGCTAGATAAACGCACCCATCATTCATGAATTCAAGTATCCACAATTGACCAAGTTCATCGAATAACACATATAATCGAAGAAGCACTTGAAAAAAAGAAAGGCTGCTCTGCCATCTTCCTCAAGCATTTGACAGTTTGGCATGAGGGACTCAATTACAAGCTGCGCAAAACCCTGCCAATGAAGTATGCTGAACTGCTCCAACCTTACCTCACCAATCGTTACTTCAGAATAAAGCAAGAAGATGCCTACTCAGAGCCACAGCTGATCAATGCAGGGGTCCCACAAGGGAGTGTTCTTGGGCCACTCCTGTATGTCCTTTACACCAGTGATATCCCAGAAATTGAAATGAACACTACAGCTACTTTTGCAGACAATACGGCGGTTTTGGCTGTTGGAGAAAATAATATTCAGTCCATTACAAAGTTAAAAAGGTCCTTATCCTGCATAAAACAGTGGACAGCGAAATGGAGAATCAGAATTAATGAAAATAAATCGGTACACGTCGACTTCACTAACAAAAAAATTGACTACGTACCGGTTTATCTAAGGAGCAAGGCTATTCCGTATGCTAACGAAGCTAAATACCTTGGTATGACGCTCGATGCCAGGCTCAGGTGGAGAGCCCATATGAAGAAAAAGTAGGGAGAACTACTCAAATTCAGGAAAATGTCCTGGCTAATGGGGAGACGGTCGAAGCTGTCGATCCAGAACAAGGTAACCCTGTACAACCAGGTCCTGAAACCTGGGGCTGTACAGCTCAATCAAACGGAGATATCATCCAACGTTTCCAAAATAATGTGCTACGAACAGTTGTGAATGCACCATGGTACCAGGGCCGGAACTAGGAACCGCGAAACCCCGCAATGTGGGGATGCCCGAACCTCTGCCGCAAAAATAAAAGAATCTTGTTACTGAAAAAATCGACTTATTGCCGATTCTATATTCAATCTCACTTGTGTGCGCAACAATGCTGGGAGGTGGGGCTATTCCATACGTACTGTTGGGGAGCCCAGGATAGATTTTGCAGGGGGGCCCAAAATGTATAGATCCAGCCCTGCATGGTACTTTCGAAATGAACGTCTCCATCATGAACTTCAGGTCGAAACAGTTAGCGAGGCTATAAAGCGACAAGCTGTGAGTCATCTCCAACGGCTAAGATATCATGTCAACGAGGAAGCTGTCCATCTCCTTGACGCAAGTGACATCACCAGAAGACTAAAGCGTACCAAACCGCTTGATATTGCCTACTTGTGAAGCAGTTGAGTCGAACAATCAGTCAGAAAGGACAAAACTCAGTGATCTATCTTAGTTTTGAATATTTATCCCTATTTTCAATATAATATTGTTAATAAGTTATTACTTGGTACAATAAAATTTCAACAAAAAAATGAATTCAATGCACGTATTTTCAAGGAAGCTCGTAAAACGAACAAATCCTCTACAGCTTTTCTAGCGTAAAAACAAGAGGGTTGATCATTATTTGGAACCGATCAAATATACCAACTTTAGTCCCGGCTTTTGTTGAATTCAGACCAAGAGGGCTAATAAATAGTCACTACTGATTTGCTAAATAAACAAAAGCTAGCGTACAATAGTGAACTGTTGTATTTCAATGTCAAGCAAGTGAATCGTCATGCATCTCATCCAACTCAGTAGAACCACCCGATACGAACAAGTCTGAAGGCGGGTTCACATGGACGCATCAAGTGCGGCTGGGCCAGTTGCGCTCTGATTGGATGAGCAGAAAGGGCGCAAAAACGCAGGTAGTCTTTTGGGGGCGGACTGTCAACATAAACAAAAATAGATATTTGACGCAGCTGTCAGGGTTGCCGTTCTGCGCACTGGGCCTTAGCGCAAACAGCTTCCCGCCAATTTTCCAATTCTCAATTCTCGCTTTCTGTCTCATGTGAACAGTTTGCCAGAGCTGCCGTGGTTGCTGCACCAGCCAGAGCGTCCAGCCCAGCCAGACTTGTCGTATCCATGTGAACCCGCATTTACAGCTAACCATCACAAATGGTATTTGAGCTAGTATCCAATTCTTTCTTATTCTCTCCCTGCGGCTAAAGTTTCTTGTATCCAAGACACAAATATTTAGGGGAATGAGCCAGAAGTCCTGGCTTGTCGTCCTCACTACCCTAATTACAAACAGTCATGCTCCACTGGTACGACTTCACAAGAACTAGGAAACCTAAGGACTTATCCTAGTTTTACGAATTCAACATAATCAAGTCATAATGATAGATGGCATAATGATATTGAATTCCATTTCATTCCCAGACCATACAGCTACCCATCAATCAAAAACTTAGCTTGAATGCTTCCATCGAGGCATATAAAGAATTAAGTGTTACGTTGTACACCAACTTAAGTAAATAACTATTGAAAACAAACAAAATAAATGAACTTAAAAACCCAAGACGTCACATTATATTCAGGTAAAAGACAAGTGCAGGACGTATTCCATAATTAAAAATTGCACACATGGACAAAACGCAATAAAATTTGTTCAAGTTCACCAAAAGATAAGTGTTGAGAGCTTACATTGGGTGGAACCACAAGACAGTTCCGGAACACTAAGGCATTGGCTTTAGGTAAATCCTGCTGTTCCGACGTTAGTTTAATTTTAATACACGAAGTCGATATCATTGGATTGCTGCAGTCATTGTTGAGTACTAGCTCTTTCTCTACAATAATAGTTAGCTTGTCACTGAAAAATCCGAAGAATAGATAACCAAGATTGTAAAACGTTCACTAAAACCAACCACAGACCTACATATAAATGAGCAAATATCAACAGTTTTCACAACAGAAAAAGTTATGTACAAAAGTAGGAAATTGATGACGATCCAAATCCCAAAAAAAAATTCCTGTAGTCATTCCATGCCACAAATAATACCACGAATAAGATAACAAAGACAATTTTCCACTAACACACTACACAAGCACTCACCTATCTGCCCTGCAAAGCAAAACCGCCGTATTTACATTTTTTTATTCAACTTTTTGTTTTTATTTGATATTTTAGGCTTCAATTCGTCTGAAGGACCATAAAAAAGGCGTATCCATGTTATTTAATACTTTAGCTAGGGTTTCCACGAGCCGTAAATGACCTAGAAATGACGCCGCTGTTCACTGATCCTTTGGCTTAGTGCCGTATCTCTAAAAAACCCGTATCCGTATCTCTATTGGCTTAGGATTGGTATCATTGACAAATCCTAGATACGGCTGTATTTAGCCTGGTGGTACTATGCAAAAGAGAAGTAACTACAAATTTTCGATTTTGCTACATCCTTATTTGTACGAGTATAAGCCTGAGGGAAGTTATTTTAAAAAGATCAATTATTATTCAAAACTATTTATAAAAATTAAGCAAAGAAATCAGGGAACTACAGCCTTCAGGAAGTACGCAGTTGGACTAGACGTTTAATTTCTGGGGCAGCGCTACTGCCCCGACTTCTGCGGGGAGCGCTGGAGGTTCGCATCTTATCTGTATCTTGGTAGCAATACCATCACCTAGCTACCACCATCACCTTATCTTTTCCCTGCTGTTTTCCTACTCTCTTTCCATGCTGCTGCGTAATGTTTCGTAAATCAGATCAATGAAGGAAACAGTTGATCTGATTTACAAAACAGTAAACAGCAGCATCGAAAGAAGAAAACAGTAGGAAAAAGATAAGGTGATGGTGTTAGCTAGGTGATGGTATTGCTACCAAGATACAGATAAGATGCGAACCTCCAGCGCTCCCCGCAGAAGTCGGGGTAGTAGCGCTGTCCCAGAAATTAACGTCTTGTCGCAATTGGCGTTTAACTTTAACTGCAGTATTCTCGGTTTCCTGTGATAACAAGTAATTAACAAGTAACTGGTAATTCCAGTGTCACAAGTTCGTTAATTATGTGACTTCAATATTCTAAAATATGTGATTTTCAAGTAAGTTCATAATATATTTATATATTACCTACTTACTAATAGATCATATTGGTAAAGAAGTAAGCATGTAGGACAACTGTGTTCGAGAATGTAACCATTTCAGGGTGTTCCTGTGGTCCAAACATAACGTTGGCCTGTGCCATGTTGTGAACTGTGGGCCCAGTCTATGGCTTGCAGATGATGGAAGGAGCAGGGGTGGTCCCAGCATACACAATGCTAAACAATTCAACTCTCTAGCAACAGATTAGTTGACTGTAATCGATCACATGACTGAATAGATCACATGGCTGTGTTGTGGGCAATGATGAGCAATTAATGATCGATACCAATGCACTCTACTAGCAAGTTTTGGAACTAAACAGTTCAACTCACTAGCAACACATTCGTTGACTGTAATCGATCACATGACTGAATAGATCACATGGCTGTGTAGTATTGATGCATAAATCTACATAAATGTCAACATTTCATTTGAGACAAAATACAAATGAGCACAAGCTGTTATCCATCCAACGGCAACAGGGTTTATGCTCTGGGCCAAAATTAATGCGGCTCCTTGACTTTGATCATTATTTTGTACACTGTGGCTCTTTGCCAAGTTTGGATTTTGTTTTAGATACATTGTCTTCTGATACTCATTTATGTCACCTGAATTGTCCAAATGCAATATCCTGGTATTATTTAATGAATTAAAGGGTTAAGTGAACAAATGACACTTCCTCTCTGTTTATTTTCTGAGTACTTTCTAGCTGATTCAGTAGGAAAACCTCTCTGTGAGTTCTGAAAGATTCTAGGAAAACCCCTGAAAAGTGACTTCAGTCACTTCCCCGAAAAAACCCCTTTGGAAGTCAATGTTCCTTTATGAGTTTGGGAAACCCCCTCCTTTGGCTCACAAAAGATCCGAGAAATCGCATTGAGATTATAATCTGATAATGATAATTATCATCCCATCACTCCAACAAGCCAACTCCGATCACCCTCTCCATGTCAATGGAACGGTGATAGAAGATGTCTCTGACTTCACCTATCTGGGCAGCATGATCACCAAGGGGGGGCGGGACAGCAGAGGACGTAGCAGCACGCATTTGTAAGGCAAATGCTGCGTTTGTCCAGCTTTACACAATTTGGCGTTCTAGAGAGGTCAGTGTCAGAACGAAACTGAGGATCTTCGGCTCCAATGTGAAAGCGGTTCTCCTCTATGGGTGTGAAACTTGGCGCGTAACAAAGGCGGAAACAAGGAAGCTCCAAGTTTTCATCAACCGTTGTCTCCGAAGGATACTCCGCATCTTCTGGCCCACTACTATCTCCAATGAAGACCTATGGAGGAAGACAGGGGAAATTCCGATCGAAATTCAGAGCAGAAGACGGAAGAGGAGGTGGATTGGTCACACGCTCTGCAAAGACCACCTAGCGGTCGAGCGTCATGCGCTGCAATGGAATCCGCAAGGAAGGCGCAAGAGGGGACGACCAGCTGTTACCTGGCGCAGAAGTGTAGAGGCAGAGGCTGCAGCTGCTGGGAAATCCTGGGGTCAACTTAAGAACTTGGCCAAGAACAGAGTCCGTTGGCGATCCTTTGTAGAGGCCCTTTGCTCTGACCGAGAGCCATAGGAAATAAGTTAAGTAAGTCACTCCAACAAGGTAACAAAAAACACCTGTCTGAGCATGTTATATTATGTCTTTAATAAATTACTACTACAATTATATGCTTTTGTGTGGTGCAGCTCTTTTACTCTGACAGTTTAAAAGTTTGGCGCTTTTTGTCAAACTTGTTCGCTACCCCTGTCCTATATGCTTAATTCTATACCAATATGATCTATTAGTAGGTGATATATAAATAAATTATGAAGTTAATTGAAAACCAACAAACAAATTAATTGTTCGTTAGACAAATGGGCATGGAATGACTCCCTGGAAGAAAAATATATAAACACCCGCATCCCCCACATAATGGCATCAAACATTGTAATTTATGATACTATAATTGTGTAAAGAAAGATTAAAGCAATCATGCACATACATGGTACTTTGAAACTAAATAAATTAGTTGATACTAGGGCCTAAGTTAAAATCCGTTCAATCTACAATGGTAGGTTTCAGGTATAATTTTCCATCGCAGAGTGTTGAGGGTTACTTGTCCCTGTGAATGAGAATAGCTTGAAATTCAATGTCACACATGCAAATACTGTTCATACTGATATTGAGAGTAAAGGAATATTTAAACAATTTCCTCGTACATATCAAAATATAAGACAAACTTGTTGATGACGAATGAAACAGTTATGTTTTATACGTTGATAATGCTGTAATGCAAAATATTTGTCATTATTTCACCCTGTTGAAGTTTCTCCTCTACATATATTATATAAAGAGTTATATGAAGAGCATATGTTTCACTTGAACGTGCCTTCGGTATCTCTTTTACAGTTATATACATGGGTCATTCCATACCCTGACAGGTTCAAAACAAAGTTTGCCCATTTACGGGTATGGGTAAGAAGGTGGCAGTGGCAAAAGGGGGGGTTTCATAGTCAGTACAGCTCCGATTTGACCCGTAAAACTTGGCCTTTGCTATTTGCGAAGGTTTATTGGGACAGCAAGGGGTCACGTGGTGGGGGTAAAAAAAATTAATTTAGCATCTTAACACGTTCAGAACTGAGTGGCTCAAATGAAACAAATGAGAAAAAATGAGAGAGGTGAATCACTCACAGCCTCTCCTTTCAGATCAAAGAACTACGACATGAATGCTTCTACCACCGTTTCCTCCGGGGGTTTCCTTCTAGTTGACCTAACCACCACTAGATCGCTCTTTGTTTCAGATTTCATTCATTGCCACCCGTTCAATCCCTCCCACCCATTTCGGCTGATTCTAAAGACTGTGATTTACTTTTTTCGGGCATTCCTGACGTCTGTTTTTACTTTTTCTGTTTCCGAACATTTAGTACCAAATTTTCGATTTATTTTTGTAGAGAAAAGGTTTCTGCGTTATTTTTGCTTGTAATATCCCACATTTCTTTTCTTGAAACCATGATCTTGGCACTGTTTCAGGCCAGCCACTTGAACAAGTGGCTAAATATCTGGGAGCTATCTTGCTTCATATTTATTAATCATAATTGATTCAATATCGTATACCCCCACATAAAGCTTCCATTAAAGAAGCTGGTCAAACCTGGTTCGGAGGAGCAGACCGAAAGGGACAAAAGATTTGGTTTGCGTTAGATGCCTGAGACAAGATACCCTCGTAGAGCCTGGGAGGCACGTTATCCGGGAAAGCGCTCTCAGGGGAGACCTCAGAACCAAGTGGAAAGACAATGTCCGGCAGGCTGTGGAAGGCCGGGGAGTGTCTTGGGCACGGACCCGCTCCCGAACGGCTGACAGGAAGGACTGGCGGGCTCTCTGTAAAACCTCGACAACTTCGGGTACAAGAGGAACGACGAAGTAAGTAAGTAAGTAATATCCCACATTCTGAAGATTCTTGGCAGTATTTCGGCTCAAATCTTATCTTGCTTCATATTTATTAACATAATTGATTCAATATCGCATAAAGCTTCCATTAAAGAACGGTCAAACCTGGTCGGAGGAGCAGCGAAAGGGACAAAAATTTATTTGCGTTAGATGGGGTTCGAACCTGGGACCTCAGAAGTAGGGTGCAATAATGGTTTACATAACTGTTGTCGCTCGCCTCTGGCGGAGTGGCTCAATTGAGAGAGCGTTCGGAAATACAACAATTTGACTATTTATTCACTTTATAACATCATAAATGAAAAATATAATCCATAAGAAGTTTAAAAATCGAAAAACTTGAAAAAAAATTCTCTTCCCATAAGCAAGAACAGCTGAATTGGGCTCCACTCTGAACGTGTTAAGAAATTTATTGGATCAGACAACTGATTTTCGAGTGAATACTGTCACACACGAAACAACTGACGCTCTGACGCTTCCTTTGTCCCCACCCCTGCCGCACCTCATGGTAGAATTAGAGCGGTACTGACTATGAAACTCCCTTTGCCACTGCTACCTTCTTACCCATACCCGTAAATGGGCAGACTTTGTTTTGCTCATAAACGGTTGGAGCTAAGGAAAAGTGGAAGGAGTCCATCCAAATGGAAATTTCAAGAGCTACAACTTTTCTTCCATGACAATTTTCGATATCTCGAACGGTTTTCGAGATAATTCAGCTTTACATCGATAAAAGGCGAAATAAAATGAAATAATGGCGGTGCATAGCCCTTAAAATCGTTATAACTCCGTCAAATGAAAATAACACACAAAACCCGTTGAGGGCATTGTAAAACAAGTAATTACAAACATTTTAAGACCTCGAACGCCTAATTCTACTGAGCAACTCGGGAGAAATCGCGTTTTTAAGATTTGCGGACGTTATCTGCCAGACACAAAAACGGACGCTCATACCAGCTTTCTGCAGGGTCCGTTGCAATCTTTACTTTATTACGAAGAAAATCAAACCTCGTACGCTTAATTAGATCGATTGGAACCGAGGATATAGTCAAAACACCACGTTTAGATTTTTTTAAAAATCGAACAAATCGTCAAAATATCATACTGTTATAGCTTCCAAAACCGTTCGTTTTTGGAGGAACTGACCTGGCAGGCCTTTTTTATTCGTTAATTGAAGCAACTACACCAAGTATGAACAAAATCGGAGGGGGTCGGTATATTTCCAGTCTGTCTGGGTATGGAATGACCCATCTACATACATATAATCGTAGAAAGTTATGAAAAATGAAAAGTTGTTCCAATCAACAACACACATCCTTCACATAGACATACAGAACCCACTTGGTTCACTGCTCCCTAGCTCCCTAACTCTCTCATGTCCGAGGAATGGACGAACACTTAGGTACATAATTCAACAATAATACTCGATGACATTCAAATTCCTAGAGGCCCAATCGTCTCCTACAAGATGGATTCCAAAATCAATTTTCAAAATCAAGTAGATATTAGTATGCCAAATTGATGTTGTGAGATGTAGACCAACAATATAGGGTTCTCAGGGTCATTAATTCCCAGAAAACTGGAAATGGTTTTACTCTCTTCGTTTTAATGTAATAAAGAGCATATTTAAGTTTGCACCGATTTCCCCAAAAATAACCCCTACTTATACCCCCAAACCAATAACTTCTACTTATAATTTGAAGATTAAAGTAAATCGAAGATGGTAAGAGGTGAATTGACGTAGGACCGAAACCACCAAAAGTGGTTAGTTTTGATCGTAGATTTATAATCTTTGGTTTTGTTGAAGGTTGTGCGAGATTGGTCAACCAACTCAAATCCTCGGTTTCAGGAATTAATATTCAATAAGCTGCTCTTTATTATTATTAACGACCTTCCCCCCAAAACAGACACGGACGATCAAACGAATCACAGAGACATAATACCGCTTTTAAATGATAACTTTGATCTCTCACCGATGCAGTTTAGGGACGCACTGGCAATAAGATATGGAAGGGAACCCAAAGGAATGCCAAACCGCTGTGATGGTTGTGGTGAGTTGCAGGACCTTAGCTATGTCTTAAACTGCAAAAGAGGGGGATAGGTCAAGTATGGTCATGACCTCATTAGAGACCAGGCGGCGTGGATGGCAAGCTTGGCATTTACCTCTGTGGGAATTGAACCAGTACTGGCGGAGAATGAAGACGGCATTCCAAGACTGGTTGCAGACCTGAAAACCCACTAGTGGGATGTAGAAATGGTGGCGTTTTTGGATACCCGCCTAGTTAACGCTGACGCCTGCTCCTACATCTCTCAATCGTGGACTTCAGTTTCCCAAAATGCTGCCAATGCAAAGCACAGAAAGTATGACAGGGCAGCCGAGGATATGAGAGGCTCATTTACCCCCTTAAGCAGGGTTCAGATCCATCCAGATCGTTTGGAAATACGAATTGGGGAAGCTAGTAAAAAGCAGTGGAGGGGACGGAGGGGAATTGGCCGAGCACACGCCAACAACTCGTTCCCCGCGCTTCCTCCAACCGCTGTTTTGGTTCCCGACGCCATTCCGCATGCACAGTAGTGAACTGCGCCATCGGGTACAAAAAATCTGATGCGTAAAGTTTGCTTCAAAACTGCCTGTCCAGAAAAAATATTCCCTCCCCCCAGCTGGTGTCCAACCAATCAGCTGCTCGTTTTCACTTTCTGGGCTTGCCGGATGGATGTGAATCCAGCTTTAGTGGTATCCCTCCACGCGGAGTATGACTGCTTCTTAAAAAGAATAGCTATTGTCCTGTCTGAAAAATATTTGAAACCACTGTCGCAAGTGACCCAGTGGGTGAGGGTGAAGACCCAGATGGCTGTAATACGGGCGGTTTCACTGCAGATTCGAGGATCAAGGCGGAAAGTCCGGATGTAGCATTGATGCCACTCAACTAGCCTCAACTCACTTCCTTTCTTCTGGGAAACCCTCAAGAGCCCAACAACCCATTTACGACAGCTCTTCAAAAAACAATAAATAAATTTTGATTTGGGAAAAATATTAAAAAAATAAATAAACTGCTCTTTGATCTACTTGAGTAATGAGTACAGTAAGTACGATAATGTTCACGTACTAATGTGTACAGTTATCGCCTAAACATTAGCACAAAAAAGTCTGGAAACATGCCTAAATAGTCCACTTTTAGTTATGTGTCGACTTTATTGTTAATCTGGAAGAAGCAGTAATGACCAACGTTACTTCATTTATTGAACCCACTTTTCTCAATACCATTAGAATTTGACAATGAGAATTAGAGTTAGAATGAATGATGAAGTTCATTATCGACCAGGCCAACGCACTGAAGCGTTCTGCTAAATCAAATTAGGCAGACCTTGTACGAGTCTTGTGGAAAATATACATAACCTGTACCGCAAAGTACTAGAATCACAAGAGTTCCCCACAACTGGCAAGACCAGACACATAATGTGACTCAATACTTTATATAGCATTAGCAAACTGAATTAAACCTTTAGCAAACTGAATTAAACTTTTAGCACACTGAATTAACCTTTTCGCGATTGGAATTAACCCTTTCGCAACTAGAATTAAACTTTTTGCAAACTGAATTAAACCTTTCCTAAACACTAATAATTGTGAACGGTTTAATAAAAGTTTAATTCTAATTGCGAAAGGGTTAATTCTAATGGCGAAAGGTTTAATTCCAATTGCAGAAAAGTTAATTCGGTGTGCTAAAAGTTTAATTCAGTTTGCTAAAAGTTTAATTCAGTTTGCTAATGCTATATAAACAAATCCAACACCACAAAACAGAATTCAGTCAGTAACGAAATAGGGTCATGTACCACAGTGCATTGTGCAATAAATGTGTTTGTAAGATTGAATAACAATAATAATGACGCTAAAATTTTTGTACAATTCCACCCCACCACCACAATGGCACTCATTCCTTGCTATCACCAATTTCCACTAAATCAATGTGAGGGTTGATTCCACAGTGAATTCTTCAAACCGTAAATTTATTTAAATACTTTATCCAAACTGTATTATAGGTGATATTCATTATTCAATTCCAAATCTGTAACCATACAAATTTGCGTAAATATCACTGAAATTAAGGTCTCGTCAAAAAATTCACATACGAGCTTATAATGCGATCTTGGACTTTCGTTAATATTCTGTGGCATTAATACAGCCATGAGTATCTAGAACGTCAACAAATACCGTTCCATAAGACCCAATTCGTCAATACTCTTCCTGTTGAAAAAATGCACGTTGTCCTCAATGAAATTTAGTGTCAGATATAACACTTACTTGATGGATTTTCGAGTTACACTAAGATTTTGATAAGCTAGGGGTTCCATTTCGAACTCCGTATGAACGTAAAACGGTTCAGTTGAGCAGTTCGTTTCAGGCTCTGGCGATGGCAAGTCTGCGGTAACCAGATAGCATCCGGAATACAAATAATTCGCTTTCCAAGTGATCGCCTGAAATAAGACAAAAATATATCGCTTTGTACGGAACATGAATTGTGTGTTACTGATTACATAACGTTGTATACTTCTTGTTAAGGCTCATTCCTTAAGTTTCTACGTTTATGGTTTAAGACCATGTAGTACATATGCAGTGAGAGCGAGAACCCTTTGAAGAAGGAGGCCGCTTCAATCACTCGCGCTGATTATAGGAGCTAGAGTCCCTTGAAGAGGGAGGCAGCTTCACTATAATAGCAATTTGAATTTATAAGAGTAGGAGCGAATATCCCTTGAAGAGGGAGTCCGCTTCGACCACCCTTCCTTGATAAGGAGCGAGAAACTCTTTAAGAGAGAGGCCTCTTTGACTTATCTAGGGGAGTGTGGGGCAGCCCTGATCAGTGAGGAATGCCGGTCACATAAGTTTTAGAAGGATTCTATTATCGCTCTTTCTGCTAGAAGCCTCTGTCGGAGTCCCCGCAAACTAAATTCCGAAAGTTGGTGGTTTATCTGTGGTTACAACCGGCGTCAGACGTTTTCACCTCATTTTGATGTTATTTTGGTCTGTCTTCAAAGCATAGTAAGTACATTTTCATTATATTTATTCAAAGTTTTCTGTGTATCCCTTGGTAATGACATGTATTAGCTTTGATTAGTCAAATTAGCAACATTGTGTGACTGTAATTGTGGAAATACTATCAAATTCCGGTAAATATGGCTGATGGGGCAGCCCTGGTCACCTACTTGGGGTTACCCCGTTCAAGCAACGAATTGACTCTGAACTACTACTACTACTATTGTTCCTATTAGATTCCCTAGTGATACCGTTACCTTTTAAAAGTGAGAAACAAAAAGTTATATTTGATGCGCATCTACGTTCCATTCGATGTTACCATAATTAGATAAGTATTTAAAAAGCAATTATTTAAAAAAACTTTTCATTGAATGATGAGTTTCATTTCGTTATTTCCTTTCAAAAGTAAAAAAAAGAACCAAATTGACTGGGAATTTACCTGACTGGCATTACCCACACGCCTGATCAGTATTCCCTGACCGGGTGGAGAAATGACGGTCAAAGCGGTTTTTCCAGTTTAGAACGAATACTTCTTCTATTAGGTGTATTATGAAAAAAAAACTAAGGTTGAATATTAAAATTAGATAATTTTGGAAGCGAACCGCGTTGGGAGCATTATTTCAGGACCGTTAAGACCAAACATATGGTACTCCAAAGTTAAGTGACTGGCATTCCCCCACTCTCCCCTACCGTCTACGTTAATTTCGGATAATAGAGTTCTTAATTGTAACAAAGTTTCAACACTTCTGATTGCACGCTGTATTTTTCATCAGAGCTGAAAAACACGGGGTAGACAGTTTGTTGTGGCCATGAACTTATTTCCACTAGAATATTCGCAACCAGAGATGCATAATCTTGCAAGTTCCGAATTCAATGTTTTTAGAAGACAAAATGATCTTCGTTGGCTTAAATGTTTTTAGTAGTGGTTCAACAATCAATTGTGTAGTGTTAATCTTTAAATCAAACATATCAGGTGTTTTGGGTGGGTCCAATAGCCAGTACGTTCTTCCACTGGTCGGGAATGCTTCCCAATTTGCAACAATGATTGCTTAAAATAATCGGTGATCCATTACAGTAGTCTGTTTCGATCCCTAAAAAGTTTTTTCGGCATTGAAGGATCAAGCCTTCAAGGATAAATGGGTCCCCAAGTTGTGAAAGAGTATTTTACGTGTCGTGAGTAGTTTAGACCAGGGTTCCATGTTGTATGGGGCGGAAATCTGGGCAGAGGCGCTAAGATAAAAAGTACGCCTCTAGGATGGAGGCGGTCCAAAGGAGGGGTGCGTTGCGCATCTGCAGTGCCTTTCGGACTGTGTCTGGACCAGCAGCCCAGGTTATTGCGAGTGTTGTACCAATCGACCTTTTGGCTGATGAGAGGAAGCGGGTTCATGCCAGAAAGCAAGAACATGCGGCCAGAGAAGTAAAAAAAGAGGAGAGAGCAGAGACCCTGCAAAAATGGCAGCAGAGATGGGCAGCTGAAACTCGGGGAAGGTGGACAGCACGTCTGATCGGGGAAGTGCAAAGATGGACGGAGAGGAAACTGGGCGACGTTAATTACTATTTAACCCAGTTCCTGACGGGGCATGGTTATTATCGATCGTTCCTAAAGAAAATAGGGAAGACTCCCGAGGCAAGGTGTGTGTACTGAGGGATGGGGGACGATGATGTAGAGCACACATTCTTTATATGCCCAAAATGGCAGCAGCTAAGGCAGGAGTTGGTTGGAGTAATAGGTGATTTTAGCCCAGAAACAGTAATAGAAAAGATGATAAAATCTGCGGAGAACTGGAGTGCAGTCAGCACATATATCACTATGGTGCTTGAACAGAAGCTGGGAATGAGCCAGAGTAGAAGTAGTGAAGACCAGGAGGAACCCTCACGAGGTTAAAAAGGGGGCTGTCCCGAAGTAATGCCAAAAAGCAGTCCCGGGACAGTCCTAAAAGACGAGAGGAAAGGTATTTTTTAGTCGGTATGCCACGATGGGGACCCCGACACAAAGGGTGAGGGGGACACATCTCTTGATATACCCCCCTCACTGTCAGTCCAGTAATGGATTTTTCACCAACCTCTATTTAAAAAAAAAAAAAAAAAAAAAAAAAAAAAAGACCAGGGTTCCATCTATCGCGTAGACGCATTTGGTATTCTAGGCCCGTTTCTTACCAACAAAAAAGAAGCTACGATTTTCAAAAGCCGAGAAATCTGTACCTGTACGAGCAAAAACAATTCGTGGGAAATTGCATTTTTGTAAAACGCCCTCTCGGCTTTGCTCCAATTTGCATTCTGGGCCTCTAATTAATTTTTATTTCTCTAAACCTTGAACTTTTTTGAGCAATATTTCTGGAAAGAAGAAAAAATGTTGTTCCCAAGCCATATCATTGCTCTTGCTACTTGCGAGCATGGCACCTGGCTACCCTCATCTCAAACCGTTGGCAAACAACCACTTGTTGGCATAATTAAGACGAGTCTTATATATGAACATTGTCACATGACACTAGATACACAACTTGCAACCCCCACCTTGCCTCTGAACGAGCAGTATTTTAGTTTTTGTTTTGATCGCAGTAACCTAGTGATGCAGTGAATGTGGATACTGGAGTGAACTCCTAAAAAGGTTTATAGCCGATACACGGGTTGAAGCATTCTGATATTCATGAAACTAACAAGAACTGCACAGGTGCTTTATGTTTCACAAACCGAGACGTGGTCTGTTTTTCATGCAAGGAAAGCAGGTTCATTCTCAAAAGTAAGACTCTTGGTAGAGGTCGAGAATAGGTGACCCCTTCCTGATAAGACCGTCGCCATATTGAAAAACCCAATGTCTCCTATCGATATAGGTCCACGCTTTCGATGTGTGTTCTGTCTAGTTTGCTGGTCTGGATGCTCGCTTCGCTCTCATCTCAAAAACAAAAAAATATCCCACATCAATCCTTCTAGTAAAGTATAGATCAGTTGGACCAATAGACCAGAATGTGTCAACACTTGTGTCTCTGCGGATTAAGACGACTTCTTGTGCGTATTAAAACAGACCACGTCTCGGTTTGTGAAGCATAAAGCGCCTCTGCAGTTCTTGCAGAATGTTTCAACCCGTGTATCGGCTATAAACCCTTCTAGGAGTTCACTCCAGTATCCACATTCACTGCATCACTAGGTTACTGCGATCAAAACAAAAACAAACAACCTGCTCGTTCGGAGGCACGGTGACGGGTGCAAATTGTGTATCCACTGTTATGTTGCCTGGAAGATAAAAAGCTTCACGTTTTCAAGAAATGGGAAGTGAATAGAACTCATATCCACAACATATTTTAAAAAGTATACCTATTTTAAAAAGTTGAGTTGGTATTGGGTTTTACCATGAGTTGATCAGAGCTGCATTTTGAAGGACTTTCACTCTCTTCTAATCGAAAAAGCGAGTGTTTTCCCAGTAGATTGCGAGTGCAGGAAGAGTATTGTCGTTCGCCTGTCCTTGATTCCAAAGCGTACAAGTAGATAAATTCATTCATCACGTTAGGAGGAAGAAGTAGGGAAAACTCGACCGTTCCATTTTCCATATCAATGACCTTATGAGTAAGCGTGCTTGAACATACTGCAGCTATCCCTTTATTGACAAGCAACTCTGAAAATTCAAAAGAAAAAAATTGTTGAGAAAAAGTAATTTTACAATTTAAAATGTAAAATACGAACATTAGTATGAATGAATGAATTAGTTTCCCATTTGCTCAGTAAATTGATCAGGTAATGTGCCTAGATCGTTGTTAGTTCCAATGGCCCTAATATCTACGCCTTTTGATCAGTGGTTTGGTATAAGGTTCAGAAGCTGACCAGAATATATCTATGAAGAATCAAAATGGTTATAGACTAATATAGGGAAAGTCTTGTAGACTTCATAGGATAAGTAAAACTAAAACTGGACATTACTTTCCACCAAATGAGGTCTGTTGTGAATGTAAAGTAAAAGTGGACATAATTTTCTACTCAGTAAAGTAAAAATGGAAGTATAAGTGGACGTAACTTTCCACTAATATGTCAGGGAATCGAAGATTGACTCCCACATTCCACTTTCTCTTAGCGGTTCGGCCAAGGCTAGAAAATGTTCCATGCTAAAAGTGCAAAATAAAGGTCAAGCCACAGCTACAGAAGGAACGAATGGTGAACATTGAATTGATACCATTCAATATTGAATTAGCATAGAACAAATGGAAATGGTAAGAAGCAAATTAAGGCTCAGATAATTATGGCAATGTCCAATCAGAAAGTCAATGTCATCATATCGTGGGGTTCCGAGTAAAAGTGACCAAGTAACATTTGCAAAATTTTACGGGGGAGCGATCTGAAGTTTCACCTATTTTCTTCTTACGAACACTGGTTGTGTGATGTCTCATCCGACTATGTTTCGATTTTTCTTTATACTGTACGTAGTTAGCTAGTGCCAGTCTATTATATCGTGCTTCAAAATTCACTTCAGATTAAATAAGAGCTGTTTTCCGGAAAACTCTATTTGATCATTTTTACCTGCCTGGAGTTTCAAGCTTTACTCATTTGGTCAATTCAATTCTTCGAAAATCTGTCGCATAGTTACATGAAATTGAGGGATTGAATAGTTTTTTCGTTAATTTATCGTGTTGCCAAGCATCTAATAACAATGATATACCTACTTCTGTTAGAAAAGGTTATCCATTACCTTTCACTGTAATTGGTCATTTTCACCTGCCCACTATGCAGTCTTACAAATCTTACACAGTAAAAGTGATCAAATGGCAATTGATAACATTTACATGCACCAGCGAGAGTACATTTATAATCCATCTCGTGTTTTGTGGTTGAGTTCAAATGCCATTTGGTCACATAAAACTCTTTGGGTCAGGCAGGTAAAATTTATTTTCAAGTATTTCTTGTACATCAGTTTGAAGATAACGTTCTTAGCAACAACACACAGTAGACAACGTTCCTTAGTACCGGAATGACAAAAAAAGCTCATTTTGAAAAAAATGTTACTTGGTCACTTTTACCCGGAACCCGACGATATGATAAGTTGTAATACATCTCACGACCATGTTGTACGCTTCGAACCTTTTCTTTTTGGACAAGGACAAAGTTTTTACCATCTTTCAGTTTCATTTCAATTGATCCAACATGTAAATAGTGTTTAATATATCTAGTAATCGAATAGTGACTTAAAAGAAGAAAGTCCCAATGATTAGAGGTATCCATGATCTATGTTTTAGGTTTAATATAATCTTACCCCGAATCGTCTCATTTGGGTTGATGCAGCGAGCAGAATAAGGCTGTAAATAATAAAAATTGACAATATAAAAAGGTAACTGACGCACCAGTAACAGAGGAAAATTAGTTGTAGAAACTACTCCTGAAATTTGACGGTCCTTAACGGAGGATACCTTGTATATTTGAGGACAAATGAGGAGCTTACGTTCATAAAAAATTTTCAGAAAGTGAAAAAAACGTCCAAGGAGTTATTGATTGGGATTTATATTTAGTTTTTAGTATTGTATAGCTTAGGGAAGCGTGGGAAGGTGTTTTATTTCATCTCGTCAAATTCCAGTGTTGTATGTTTGTGTCAAATACTGTGTATTGTACTACTCTTGGATATCTGCAGTTGTTGAGTTCAGAGGGAGTAAAGTGTTGGCGACGACGTCTTCAGGACGTCTAGAAGTCAATAGAGGTATGGAGACATATTAGAGAGTTTTTCCTCCCTGCATCGGCGACTGCACGGTGCAATTACACACACGGTGCAGAGTTCAGATCATGTATGTACCACTGACCAAGTTTAATCAACATGGATGACTGATTTACGTAAAACATTTGTCTAATAATTTGCTGCTTTTTGAATTTATCGCATCAGTATACACAGGGCGTCCAACGAGACAGATTTATTCCAAATTTTATTCTACGCCTCATTTCATAAGTTGTTCCCTTAGGTACTGATTTGGTACAAGTCGAGAAAAGGTAACCCCTTCCAGATAAGAGGTTCGCCATATTGAAAAACCCAATGTCTCTTATCAATATAGGTCCACGCTTTCAATGTGTGTTCTGTCTACTTTGCTGGTCTGGATGCTCGCTTCGCTCGCATCTCAAAAACGAAACAATATCCTGCATCAATCCTTTTTGTAAACTACAGACCAGTTGGACAAATAGATCAGAATAAGTCAAAACTTGCCTTTGTGTATTAAAAATACTTTTACCGATATAACGGTCGTGAAAATCATTCCATAATACATGGCAGTGGTATTAATATATTATCCTATATACACATCGATACAGTCTGATAAGAGGAAGGGGTCACCCATTCCCTACTTCAGCCCTGATTTTTTCGGAAGTGCGCGAAAAGTTGCCAAGTCATGAAAATTGTGCAAACAACAATGTTAGCAAACACAGAGTGCGATCAATTTTCATTGTTTTCCAACGCTTTTTCGGGTGTAAAAGCGTTGAAATGTAGTCAAATGAAAAAACAGATAGTACAACGCGAATGTAAATTTATTTGTCAGACTATGGGTTTTCTACCACATGTTTTAACAGTTTTGATGCCTTCGCAACAGTAGGCGCCAGCTGAACGGGTTCAAATTTTCATTAAATCAAGTGTAGAATCCGAATCTGGAATTGAAAAAAAGGTTCCCATATGAACAGACAAACGCCCATTTGCAAACGTGCCCATACTGAGATCCTAAAAAAATATGCAGATGAAAAAAAAAATTATTTATTTCAAAACCAACGGTTTTAGCAGGAGTGAGCACTTCAAGGATGCCCTTATAGTTTCTCTGCGCAGGTTGGGCGCGAATAACAAAATTGGTCGAGGGGTTAAATTTTCACGAGGACAATCGTAGAATCCGTATCTGCAGTATAAAATGGGGTTCTCATTAAAAAAAAAAAAAAAAAACATTTGGTGTGCGTTGCGCGCATATTTGAAATCCTTAGCAAAAAACATGCAGATTTGAATTTCTTTAAATTGGACACTCTATATACTAAGCTCTTTTGATTGATTATATACAATAATGAACTTTTGTACAAACCAACAAAGTATATTTAACATTTCATTATTATTCATAATTATTATAAAATTACAACGTGTATAGCTGTTATACACTGATACGGGCTGAAGTTCAGAATAGGGGGCCCCTTCTGATAAGAAGAATATATCAATGTGTACTAGGATCGATGTTTTTATAGGATCATAATATCGATACCGCTGCCATGTCGGATTGCTTTTCATTATCATCGATTTATATCGATCGATATATAGACATCGAGTTACGACGGTCTTATCAGGAAGGGCCCCCTATTCTGAACTTCTACCCTGACGCGTTTCAATATTAGTTCAGTATTCAACGCTAGACACATGAATGAGTGTAAGTTGAAGGTTATACTTACTACCAATGGAAACTTGCAATCGTCCTCAAGACCATCGTTGGAAGAAGTCGGAAACGAAATAGTAACAACTGGCCCGAAGATTACAGGCCACAGTAACATAAAGCTGAACAGGTTTCCAGGGAACATGTCACTAGATAATTTACGGCTTCACATTAACCATCCAAACAATGCACGAAGACAAAGAAGATAACAATAGACAACTTTGTTTCAAGTACCTACATACTACTGCAGAGAAATACCACTAACACCAGAGGGCAATTAGATAGATGCCATGAACGCCGTCATTAGAAAATCCTCGCAGAATAAACGAAGATAACAAAATGGGCATTTTATAATACTAACGTAAACATAACGAGGGGGAAACTCAAAAAGAAGAGCTGATAAGAGTCATTCTAATTCCTTGAGTGTTCGTAAAAAATCAGGCAATCGGTAATTATATTCAATGCAAACTTAGTGGGACTGAGCTACGTTACTAAATTTATCAATTAAGTGTACGAAGGTAGGCCGTGTACAACCGCGAGTACCTACTAGGTAGGTAGGACTTCTACGCCAACGCGGGCGCCCGAACGAAACTGATCACTCGAGAAAACACATGTTGCATTGCATCGAACAGACCTACGAACTGCGATAATCATCAAGAATGATCTCCTACGATTTACTTATTTACCTACAATTCACAACAATCAACGAAATTTAAATCCCAAAACAACATCCCCGTAGCTAACTGATACCAAATAACCTTCACCTATAACCAGAAATACAACTTTCGACAACATTTTTACGTGGCAAAACATCCGGTACTATCGATATCCATTCGATTCGATACAATTTAGCGAAGCTCAATCGATTTTTCTAAAAATCGATGTTTTTCTTGTAAGAACATCGATGTTTGTGCATACAATAAAATCGAGAATCGATACTTTTTTACGATACGGGGTACGAAATCGGGGTTTTCCATAAAAGCGATTTTGTACCCCAATTGTAGAAAAAATCGTTGAAAAGTATCGATTCTAGATTTTATTGTATGCACAAACATCGATGTTCTTACAAGAAAACATCGATTTTGAGAAAAATCTAAAGAAGATATAAGAACAATAAAACTGTTCCAACAAAATATAAGAACAATAATTTTTATTGTTCTTATATCTTGTTGGAACATTTTTTCAGAGCCAATCAGTAAATAAGAAGACGTCATATCTGGGGGAAAGGACGAACATTTCGAATTTTCCTCCGCATACACAAGATTCTTGGTATGCCCCCAGAAGAAAAAGTCCAACGGAGTCACATCAGGGCTCCTTGATGGCCATGGAATAGGTCCTTCCCTTCCATTCCACCTGTTGCTGAAACGAGCGTCCAGTGACTCATGCACACGCAAACTGAAGTGTGACTGAAATCGTTAACAAGACGCAGTCTGGAGTTGGGGTTACCAAGATCAACAGTCCATAAGGTAATTCATAAAATACTTCGTTTAACTGCCTACAAGATTCAACTTTTACACCATATCAAACCGGCAGACAAGGTTAAGAGATTCGACTTTTCTGTTTCCATGCTGGATAAAATTGATGAAGATAATGATTTTTTTAAAACTGTGGTTTTCATGTGAACGGAGCTATAAACAGTCGTAATTGCAGAGTTTGGGGTTCAGAGCCGCCCCATGAGTTTATTGAGTACGAACGTGTGTGAGTGAATGTTTGGTGTGCTCTTATGCATGACAGAGTCATGGGTCCCTTCATTTTCGCTGAAAGGACTATCAATGATGGTGTCTATTGTGACATGTTAGAGGAGTATGTTTATCCTCAGTTGGATGACATTGAGGCGGAGAAAGGTTTAGTTTACTTCCAACAAGATGGGGACTGCCACACTTCAGTTTGCGTGTGTGAGTCACTGGACGCTTGTTTCAGCAACAGGTGGAATGGAAGGGAAGGACCTATTCCATGGCCACCAAGGAGCCCTGATGTAACTCTGTTGGACTTTTTCTTCTGGGGGAATACCAAGAATCTTGTGTATGCGGAGAAAATTCGAAATGTTCGATAGCTCAGGGAACGAATAGTGAATTGTGTGTCGTCCGTTCCCCCAGACATGCTCGCCAGGACATGGGAAGAGGTTGAATACCATTTCAACGTGTGCCACATTGAACTTTACTAAATTGTTTTAAAATCTTGAAAATGTAAGCTTTCTAATCATGTATAAAACATGTATGTACGTTATTTACTTTATTAAAATATTTTGTCTTAAAACCCCGGAGTTCTTTTACAGATGCGCGTATTAAATCTAGGCAGGGTTTGGATACATTCAATCCTAACTCAATGATTAGGTACTTTTCAAAATTAATGTATTGATATTTACCCTTAAATGGTGCAGGAAATCCAGGTTCCCTCAATTAGCAGATTAGAATGATCTGATAACAAGTGAGATGATCCAATGGAAAATAATGGATAAAGCCAGTAGTAGAGGAGCCCATTCTAGCGCAGATCTTACATGAGGAAGCCTAGTCCTAGGAAATGGGCCTTCCTACTCTTCTTCCATGTTCTCCCATGCTCTCTGCCTGCTCCAATGCTCCATGCCGAGCAAAATGACAATGGAGCGGGCAACGGTAAGAGTCTGGTAGGTTTATCAAACTCGTGAGCTGTTATATGTGGTACTGTGTGCTCGTGTGTTGATGTTCGGCTGCCTTCCTGTAGTTAATTCACTCCGTTTAGTTGATGTACTTATCGTTTTTGATTTCTGTAATTACCGAATTTAATTTAGTTCGTACGTTACGCAAGAATAAGACTGATCGGTTACGGCCCCAACATTTTTTAAGTAAGTTATAGCTTTATCTCATAGAACTCTCGTGTTTGCGGTTCAAGTTGTGGCGAAGTGAAGTCATCCTGAACCAGGCGTGGGTATAATCGCAGAATAGGTAACGCACCTCTTATCAGTGATAAGTTATCACACCGTCGCCCGCCATATCGATATAGGTCCACGGTATCGATACATAAATCGAAGAAACGTGTGATTAACACCTCAGCTGTGCAACAATATGGGGCTTTTGTCCGAATCTCAAAAACAAAAAGACATCCTACATCAATCCTTCTAGTGAAGTATAGATCAGAAGATCGTACTGTTGTCGGGTGAAGGTTCAATGGTCGTGATAATCGTTTCAAGATAGCATTATATCGATGTAAAAATCGATAATAATCGAATAATGTTAGGACACATCGATCTAATCTGATAAGATCGTGATAAGAGGTGTGCGTTACCTATTCTTTGAATTAGCCAGAAATGGATTTCCGGTGCTCCCACTGCAGTTACTCTTCTGAATTTAAAAACAACTTGCGCCGCCACATTGCGTGTAAACATACCAATGAAAAATATGACACAAACTCTTCAAATAATGGTGTTGTCGCTTGCATGATGTGTCCGTGTAAGTTTCCATCGCGGCTTCACGTGAAGGATCACTATGCCAACATTCACAATGTCGACTGTCGCGTTCAACTTCTTGAATTTCAAGACACTGAAAGTTTTGAAAATTGGAAAAGTCAACTTGAGATAGTTGAGCGGTCTCGGTACGTGCGATTGCAACCGCCTCGTCGTAACAAGAACGCCATCCACCAGACGTTACTATGTCATCGCAATGGCGTATTTGTGTCGAAAGGGAAAGGTAAGCGCCGAGTCAAAAGACTTGGGTCAAATAAAATCAATGGCTGTTGTCCTTCCCAGATGAACGTTACCATCAAGTTACCGTCACGTACTGTGACTGTTAAATTTACACCGACGCATGTTGGACACTCCCAAGATTTAGAGCGACTACCACTTTCAGTTTCGGATAGAAACTTGATTGCTAAAAAACTTGCTGCTGGAGTAAGTGGCGAACAAATTATAGGCACCATTAGGAACAATGTGTCAAGAGACAATCAAGGAAGACTGGACCTCGTCACCCGACAGGACGTTGCAAACGTAGCGAGGGACTTCAACATCAACGCTAGGGTAGTTCGTCGCTCCAACGACGTCACGAGTCTCGACTCATGGGTCCGGGCGACACAGGAGTCGTCAAAAACTGTAAGGTTTTATAAACCACAAGGCCGCAGCTCACAAGAATATCCCACTCTGTCCGATGACGATTTTGTTCTCATTCTGGCAAATGATTATCAAGTGCAAATGTTAGGTAAATATGGAACAAACATCATTTGCTTTGATGGTACCCATGGCACTAATGCCTATAATTTTGAGCTGACAACGTTGCTTACTGTGGATGAAACGCACAAAGGCTTCCCGTGTTTTTTCATGTTCTCAAATCGTTCTGATACAATCATAATGACCTTGTTTGCTCATGTTGTGAAAGATGCCTTGGGTCATGAACTGGCAGCAGCTACGCTAATGAGTGATGTGGCAGAAACTTATTTCAATGGATGGTGCTCGGTTATGCCACGTCCAACCCACCGGCTTTACTGCTCGTGGCATGTTCTAAAAGCTTGGCGTAAAAATTTAATGAAGATCAAGGATGCCGATAAAAGAGAGCGTGTTTACAAGCAGCTCAAAGTCCTGCAGGAGGAAACTGACGAGAAAGCTTTTTCTCAGTATTTCCACGCTGTTATTGTTGAGCTGAATGCAGATCCAGCAACTGAAGAGTTTGGGAAGTATTTTTCCTCTGAGTACGGGAAGAACTCAATTTGTTGGGCTTATTGCCACAGAAAACATGTTGGCATCAACATCAATATGTTCCTCGAGTCGTTGCATGAGACCTTAAAACATATTTATTTGGGAGGAAAAAAGACCAAGCGCCTTGATAAAGCCATTCAGGCTTTAATGGAGTTCATCAAAGATAAAGTTTCTGAGAAGTGTTTAGCACTCCACAAAGGTGACAGCACCAAGCTCAATTCAACCCAAAAGCGCCACAGCCATGCGGTTGCAATATTTAACGACAGTATTGTCCTTCAGAATTTGAATGGTTGGTCGGTTAAGTCTGAAAACTCTGCTGACTATTATGACATTGTAGTTGACAATGAGTCGTGCACTTGCTCTTTAAAATGTGAGGAATGCGACTGTTGCATCCATCGGTTCACTTGTTCGTGTGAGGATAGTGCTGCTAAGTGGAATATTTGCGAGCACATTCACTTGGTGATGCTAGCAAATCAAAAGAGTCAAGTAGCTGGTCCTGAAACAGAACCTGATCTCGCCATAAATTACACCGATGATGAGGAGCAAGGGCTTCAAATTTGTGAAAAGGAGTTCACCAAAAACGATCGTGAAGCCCAAATTTCGGTCAATCAGGCGAGGGATGCTTCTTTTGAGAGCAGGTTGAGAGAGGTGGATGATGTATTGCATCGCATCAGAGGTGAATTGAAGCGAAATTCAGATATTGATATCTTCCTCAATCTCTTAAAACCAGTTCTTCCTACCATACGTGCAGCGAATGAGACTCCAAATGAGTTTCATGGTGCCTCCGACTCAGAAAATAAAAGATTCAACCCCAATAAAAGCATCACCCCTCAGAAAAGATTCAAGTCTACGAAGAAGATGAAACCTCAAAAACCATCAAGGAACATTATCAGCGGACCATCCACCAGTGAACAGTTGTCGATTTCTGGCAACTGGATTTTGACATCGCAGCAAGTGGACGGAAAAAAGCATGGCGACATTTCTCCAGAGAAGGACTCAAGGATTTAATAATTGTTTTCATCACCAATTTTTTTTATTGGTATGGTACAATATTGGTGCATTTGTGTTGTTCTTCTCTTTCGGTTTTAATTTAATTTTTCACGGGTTAGGCCATTTTGTTTCCTTTTTGATATTATTAATAATGGTGCAATCTCGTTCATGCAGCCTAAAGTGTTTATCTTGTCATTATAATAAACGATTGTGATCGATGTAAGTGCTTTGTATCTTCTTTAGTGTATCCCATTAAGCATTCATAGATCGAAAGTTTTCTGTTCCTTTTTAATTTTAATAAAATGTTGCAATATTGTTCACTTAGCCGTAATTCATCTCGTCATTACAATAAATATTCGTGATTTATTGGGTATTTTTGAAAGATTCAAGGACTTGATACTGTGGTCATCTCAAATTTTCGTTGACCACAATGAATGAATTTTGTGTTTTTCATTGTTAAAAACAGATTATTCAAAATTGTCAACCAAAAATATATACTTACCCACGTCAATTTTAAGTATGCGTTGTTTTTCTCCTAACCGTTCTCCAATATTCTCTTACCAAACAAGCTGTAATAGGTATTTTTTGGAGCAAAATTCAGTTTTCATTCGAGGTGACCAAAGTGGGGGTATTAATGAATACATCATGAGTTGCTATTCGAGGCATTTGATCCAAAATAAGATGTGGTTTTGAAAATATAAAGTACCTACCTAATTCAGTAGGAACCGACATTTTTTAAATAATTTAAAAAATACCTAATTATTAGGTACGTATATCTGAATAATAAGCCTTTTTGTATTGTCCCGTGAAAACCTTTTTTTTTTTTTTTGCCCCTAATAAAGCTTTCTTTCTCAAAGTTTGTCAGTTCAGCAGTATTCACAGAGTGCCAAGGAATCGTTTTTTTTTTTTAAATCGTGTCAAGTTATCTTTAAAATCGAGTACTAGTGTAAAGTTGGATGTGAGGATTGACAAGTTTTATGGAATAGTTTCTAGTTCGATTTTTTGAAAATTGTAATAACTTCCTTATTGTAAATCTACTACATATAAATCTTACTTTTGTAGAGAAATAGATGACTCAAGGAACCTGCTTGAATCAAACTAACTGGTATGGATCGAACAGCAAAGAAAAGAAAGATTCTCAACCTCAATCTCCTTAAAGATGATGGTAAGAAAAAAAAGTTACGTAAACCCAAAAACCATCGAGAAAGGAAAGTAGGAGGAGACCAAGGACCAGGTGATCAAAGGATAACTGATAAAGTGGATGATGAATTCGTGGACAAAACTGTGCTTGCGGATGATTTGAATGAGGGGGAAGATTTACTTGGTGTAAGTATCATTTCGAGTTTTGGAATTCATTAAATCATATAATTTTTGTTAGCGATTTTATTTTTCAGGAAAATCGTTGCAATGGCTTGTTTTAGGTAATGAATCGAACATTTCCTTTGCTGTCATTTTGTTTGTGACAGTTTCAACAACTAGATCAACGAGCTTTGTTAAGGTTATATCACGTACTTTCTGATCCATTTCTGATGAGTGACCGTATAGCCAAAGCTGGGAATATGTATCATGGAGTAAATAAAGGGTTCCTAGGAAAGAAGGAAGTGAGTAAGCCAACAAAAATGGTTGTGTTCAAGACTGTATTCAGTCCTATACTGACTCATGGTTGCGAGTCTTGGGCTCTCCTCGAAACACAGAAGTCACCTGCAAGCTGCGGAGATGCGTTATTTCAGAAGAGTGGAGGGGAAAACGAGATGAGACAGAGTGCGTAACCGAACCATCAGAAGCAACCTGGGTGTGCTACCACTCCATAATAAAATTGAGGAAGCTCGGCTGAGATGGTTTGGACACGTAGCTCGAATGCCTGAAACGAGGGATCCTCATTCAGGGAAGCGTTCCTGTGGGAGACTTTGTATTAAGTGGGAGGACAATGTCCGACATGCATTGGCAGAGCGAGGGGTCCCTTGGGGGCAGGTCCGATCCAGGGCGACGGACAGGAAAGTCTGGAGGGCTCTCTCTCTCTCTAAAACCTTGTGAGGGTGATGGAATGGTATAGTTGCCCCTTCCGAGCAGGTGGATGCACTATTATGCTCCGCCACGCTCAGAGGAAGAACCAGGCGCTTGCGGTTCATCTCCCAAGGCGACAGATTCTAAAATCGGGAAGGGGCCAATGAACCATATCCATCACAACCTCGACACCCTAGGGTATGAAGAGGATTGACAAAGTAAGTAACTACTTTCCAATCCATTTCGGTAAAATCTTCATCCTTTACTTACTTCGGTTTTACATCGATGGCTTCTATTACACCAACATCTTCCATGTGAGTTTTAAGCGCGAACTCTTAGATTGGAAACCTCCGTCCCATCAAATAGCTTGAGTCCAGCTTGGGTTCTATGGCTTTGAGCTAACACCTCTGTAGCCGTCTTGCGGATTACTTTCCAGCTGGCGGAAACCCATGCTATAGATTGCCAGGAAACGACTCAAGGTGCAAGAATTTACATACTATCAGACAGCCAGGCAGCATTAAAGACCATTTCTGCCTTCTCAACAACATCAAAGCTGACCTGGATTTGTCTCTCCTCACTCAAGGCTACAGTCCTCGGCAACAAATTAACATTGAATCGTGTACCAGGTCATGAAGGAAAGAAGGCAATGAAGAAGCTGATCGACTAGCTAAAAAAGGATCAGAGTCCAGCCCAATTGGACCTGAACCGCAACTAGGGCCTACCAAGAGTTATATAACTCAACTGGTCCAGAAATGGGAGGACAAGACTCGAACAACATATTGGCAAGACACTCCTAAGCAGAGACAAGCCAAGCGGTTTCTTACAATCTCAAAGAAACGCGTGCACTCCCTATTGTCACTGAGGTGTACAGACCTTCGCAAACTTGTGGGACTCCTCACTGGCCACTGTCCTCTAAGGTACCGCCTTAACAAAATGGGTAAGGCCAGGACAATAGAATGCCGGCTCTTTTGCAAAGAAGCGGAGACAGCTGAACACGTACTCTGCGACTGTCCTGCTGTTGCATCGATAACATTCCGGCATTTCAGAAAGGGATCCTCAACACCCGCCGATATTGCCAAGGAAACACCTGAAAACCTCCTTCACTTTGTGAATGAAGAGGCCATTAAAAAGATTCTGAAGTAAAACTAGGAAAGTGTCACAATAGATCAAAGTGGTCTCAGTGACCAGGGGTTCCTCCCATCCCATATTGGAAAAAAAGGAGCTTCACTGTTTTTCTGATTCTGGAGTCCTACATTTATGATACCAACTGATCCTAGAATCCTTGAGGTTCACACCTTAATCCATTTGAGTTTCATTATCAATAAAGGCTAGACACTGTTAGGCTTGATTACGAAACAACCCATAATCTATTAAATTTATTGGGAGAATGAGAACAATGAATACATATAACGACTGATTGAGATTCGTAGGGGAGGTATGACAATAATGCCAATTCATCATTTTTCGGCTAGATAATTAATTGATAACAATTTCTTTACATACAATGCTCTATTTTCAAAACAATTTAACCTGAATATAATTGATTGATTAACAATTATCAATTGTACATACAATGCCCCTTTATTTTAAACAATTTAACCTGAATCGGATAATTCGATGATTGATGAGCAAATGCATCCCCTCTAGGTTATACCATTCTATCACCTCACACATTGAAACTTTTGTAAATTGCTTATTCAAATGTGTACTGAATTCATATTTTAGGATGACATTTTCACCCTTCAGTTCACGCATGAATTGAAGCCGTCGTTGCAAGCTGTGATGTCTCGGAAACCGCTAGCAATTTCTAAAGAGACACTGAATTGGCCAACGTTGGGAAAGATGATTTTCACAAAACCCGAAGTTTCAAACGATGATTTGGACAATCCTCGTAACCTTCTGGAGAATACCATTTATGCTACAACTCGGTCTTTGCCGCTTTACTCGGAGAAAAACTTCAGCTTGCAGAACTTGTACGTTAAAAACCAGTTGATTGACAATATCAAGCAAGCTAACAAAATTGAGACTATCGACGAATTAACGCCTTTGCAGAAGGAGATCATGACGTTGGCTTGCAATTATCACGTAAGTGTTGTTTGCCCTCTGATGGAGGATAGCCATTACCTATATGTTTATTTTGATGGATTCTGACTCGAGATTTTGCAGTTTCATTTAAAAACGCTGCGAATTCTTTCACTGGGGTGTATTGTTCAATTTCATTCATTTGGCTTGCATTCAAGATTTGAATTTCTACCAAGCTTTGGAGTGTGCGTGTTTCACAGGTGAAAGAGCGATTATTGAATTTCAGGAGGCACACAAATATGATCAACTGATCAATCCAAATAGGTATTTTGGTTGAGAACTGATTTTCGTGCCCTATGCATATCTCCTGGATTCAATAATCGCTCTATCACCTATGAAACACGCACACTCCAAAGCTTAGTAGAAATTCAAATCATGAATGCAAGCCAAATGAATGAAATTGATTGACAAACCACTGTGAAAGAATTTGCAGCGTTTTTTCAAGAGCAATTACAATGGAAAAATATTCTATTTGAAAATTTTAAATTTCGTAAGACGGAGCATGCATATCAAAATGCTTCAACCTGTGTATCGGCTATAAACCCTTTCAGGAGTTCACTCCAGTATCCACATTCACTACATCACTAAGTTACTGCAAAAAAAAAAAAAAAAACCTTGTTTTTGTTTTGATTGCAGTAACCTAGTGAATGTGGATGCAAATGTTAGCACCATAAATCCCAATATCGATTTTTCCTGAAAATTTCAGATTTTTTGCTCCAGCCGTTTGGGAGAAATCGTGCGTACGGCGGGCGGACGGAAAAAATTGTATTGCATATTTGGATTCTACACCCTTTGAAACGTAAACCATGAAATTTTTTGGGGGGGCTCAGAATTTTTTTTCAAGAGCGATTACAATGGTTTATTATTGAATAGTAAACCAAAAATAAGGGGAGGTTACTTCGACAAGTTTTTTGATTTCTCCACAATCAACGGAAATAGAAAGAGTAATTCGTTCATTATGAGCCACCCTGTATATATTTCGATTCCAACTTTCGTCTAACAAACCTCTTTTGTGCAATAAATCTTAGACAATTTGAATTTGATGTCAGAAAGTGGAATTCTTGGGCTAATGTCCAATCCATTCAAGCAATACTCATAGCTACTCATAGAATTTTCTGTCGATTTGTGTGCTGTTTTTGTTCGATTAAGAATGTAGTCTAGATGAAAAAAAAAAAAAAAAAAATGTATGAGTGTTATCATGCAAAAACCGGACTGCATGCATTACTCGATATGTTTCATGGAGCACATTTTTTCAGGACATTTACTTTCCCGAGATGACGTTTGAAAATTTGGTTGAACTGAGGGTCTCATACTGTGCACATATCGTGAACCACATACTCAAGTCGCGCCTGAAGGTGATCCACCATAACGCCAAACTGTCGAAGAAGTCTGAAGTTCCTGAAGAGTTTCGGGATCAGGGTTTGGTTCGCCCTAAGGTCTTAATTCTCTTGCCATTGAGAAACGCAGCTTTGAGGTATTTTAAGTAGTTATGTATGACGTTTCTCGTTATTATTTATTCATCTCTCTTTCCTCATTCAGTAGGTAAATATACAATCATAGGTATATTACAATCATTATGATGCCTCTCATTTAATTTACATTGTTTGCATTTAGCATTGTTTCATTGATATTGGGACGATTTTATTGGGATGAAAACTGACGGAGTGCCACTTCTTCGGCAATGGGTACACCACACCACCGTGCTTTACACTTTTTGTGTGCAACTAATGAAACAATTTTTTGGGCGACATACACAAAAACATAATTAATTGCCGTAGCAGTAATATGAGGATTGATCGATCTTCTGATTTTGAGGGTATACGATTTTTGGTGATCTGAGATAGAAGATCGGCGTTAAACAAAGATTTGATTTCCCCAATTTACACACAACTGTTTACCGTAAGAAATGAAAGAAGTTGTTACTTTATCTTTTATTGCAAAATCTAAGACTAATTTTTTTTTGAGAAAGTGTTTTAATGAAAGTGCATATTTAATGAAAGAAGTTGTTATTATCAGAAAGATCTAAGACTAAGAGTAAGGCTTGAGAAAAGGAGGAGCTTCATCGATGCGGGGAGTCTTTCTGGAAGGAGGAAATACAGCGCAGCATTATTTTTTCAATACGTTAACAATTTAAGAGATAACTTACTTATATCTGGCAACCCCTTGACTAAATAAGTGAAGATGTTTGAGGAAGGGAAGTGAGCTGTCGTTACCAGGGTTGCTTATGAAGGTAGAATTTTTCAAATGCTGTGAGACTCTCCGGGAAGCTACGAGGGTGATCCAGAAAGTAAGGTTACAACTGTTGGTAAAAATCGAAAAATGCATATATTTTATTCAAATTTTGAGGAAATGTAGCAAAATATGTCCTTATTTTTCTACATAATCGCCACCAACTTCAACACATTTCATCAACAGCTTTTTTATGCTCTCGTCGTACACACTTCGCTCCAACTCTAAAACCACTCCTCGACAGTTTCCTTCACCTCCTTGTCGTTGGAAAAACGTTTTCCACCCAAGAACTTCTTCAATTTATTGAAAAGGTGGAAGTCCGAAGACGCCAAGTCCAGTGAATATGGTGGATGGGTCACAACATCACATCCAAACGACACAAGCAGGTCCTGGGTCTGGCGAGTGGTGTGGGGTTTGGCGTTGTTGTGAAGAAGGGACACACCACGAGTCAGCATTCCCCTCCTTTTGAGTCTGGGAACATTTCATGAAGGGTTTCAAGCAGGGTGTTACTGCAAATTTGATTGTCAATTTCTGCAAATTTACTTTCTGCAAATGAGAGTCGGAGTTTTAACCTTTACTTTGTGTGGATCCTTTAAAAGCCTAACCCACTTGAAAACATGTGACAGGACAACCTAATTTCCCAGGGATGGATTGAGGCAGATTAGCGACGCAAAGTGAGGAAAGAATTACGAACGGTTATTTGGTGTTGTGTAAATCCTGAAATAGTGTTCCAGGGAGGAATTATCTATGATAATTAACACTTATTTCTACCCCAAAAACCTAATTTACTATTTCAATAATGCTAATTTGAAAAATAGAAGTTAATGGTGAATTGGGTATTTTATCATTTAAATGATTTTAACAAAAGTTCTTAGCGACTAACCTTCGGGTGGGCTCCTGTCGCCCTGTGTTACTATTTCAATAAGCTTTCATCTGTTTACTAACTCCCCTCCTCTGAGCTAGAATCTGCAGGTTGCATAGGCAATTTTTCATCTTCGGTACTTAAATGTGTAAAATTAATCATTTAAATGATCTGCCTGTAGAACCATAGAGGTCTACTGTCCCGTTTTTTATGAATAACAAATCGGATTGGAGTTGAAATAGATTTATTGAATCTGATATAGGTCCGATATGAAATCAAGAGAGAATTTGGGTTATGTTAAGGAAACCGCAAATATGGAAGTAGACTTACCAGTTGTTAGACGGCTAGGGATCGACTGATCTCCCAACGTGCCTATTGGGGGAGAGATCACGGAGGCGGAGCGATGAAGTATCGGTGCCAGCAACTGCCACAAACCTGTGCACTTGGGTTTTAGGCGCTAGTCAATAACTAGAAATGATACATATTTATTCTACAATGGCAGAAAAAGCTGCGTGGAAGCGAACGCACAGGGTCCAGTGATAGTTTCATGTTTTTGTATGATGAGTGAGTGTGGGTGAGCCACGCACAATTCTAGGCTTTTCAGAAGAGAATGAAGGCTAGTCACATCATTTACATTATTTATATCCACTTGACACTCTTTCCTGACATTTGTATTGTCCACAAACCCCTCAATGTGTGTTAAAACAGTGAGTACTGCTTGTAAACAAGATTCATTCTTATTTTTCGTTTCCAGTGTGGTGAAAATTATAATCAACATATTATTGGGTGAAAGTGGACACGTCATGAATAAAAATAGGTTTATTGAAGAGTTTTCTGGCAACACGATTAAAATACCACAAACAAATCCTCGACCTGTTGATTATCAAGCCCTATTTTCTGGAAACACCGATGATAACTTCAAGATCGGCCTTTCAGTTACTAAAAAATGTTTGAAGGTAAGACCATGTTTTGATAAGTTGTTTCTTTTTAATCACAAATAAGGGCATACGTGCATATATAAGATGTCCAAAGAGGGACCACCCTCCATCTCCCTGCCGGCTGAAATTGTTATTAATGGACATGAGAAAAAATATATCATAACCAAAGAAAGATAAAATTGGTATAACAATTCCTTTCAAGTATTACAAGCGTTAAAAAACAATGAAAATTCATATGCCACACTTTACAGTTTACCATCATCCAATATTTGACAAATTTGGGGTGGCGCAACTTTGCGTGCTCGCTGAACTGGTTACGCGCAACCAAAAAAATTGGTTGAGGAGTCAAATGTTCATGAAATTTGGCGTAGAATTCGAATCTGGAATAAAAAATGCTGCCGTCAGCCAACGAACTGCTCACTTACCGAAAGAAACGCACGGTGAAAGACAAACAACTAACGCTTCCTAGTTAACTCTTAACGCCTGGGCGTTAGTTTATCGAGCCGATTAACTAATGCCACGTTAGACCCAGTTTGGTGAAAGTGGCCCTAGGTCTGATAACTTCCTTTGCTTATCAATATAAATTAATAAATGGTTTTGTTCTAGCAAATCGAAAAAAAAACGTTCTCTTTCAAATCGTTACTAACTAGAAATTCTAAGACAAATTTTTGAGGTCCAGATAGAATCATAAGTGGATGTAGTTCAGTTGATACTTTATTATATTTTAACTTGTTTTTGTTTAGCACCATTTTATATTCAATCAACCTGCTTATTGCTCATTGGCACTATCCCTTGCAGCTTTACTCGGATTTTTACACCAGTGATATAATAATTGCTTCACCACTCGCCTTGAGAATGCTGATTGGTTCAGAAGGGGAGAAAAACCGCCAATTCGATTTTTTGGCTTCGATTGAGGTTTTGGTGATGGATCTTGCCCACGTTATGGTGATGCAGGTGAGTGTTTGTAGCTACAAATAACAAGAATCCAATCAAAGGAAATAGTTTGGTTTTGAGAAGTACCGTAGAATGGCCGCAGATTTTAGAGATTTTCCGCTACTATCCTTCAGGAAAACTTGGTTTTCCCCACTTTGAACCCTCATTTTGCATTGTACAGAGTAACCAGGACATAATGACGTTGAAAAATCATTAAAAATGATTTTCCTTCGTATTTTTATTTTCAAAAAGTGTCCCGATTGAGGGGCATGGGTTCCGGACACTCCGAGTTTTTCTTCAAAAACCCATTCATCTCATCCATTTCATCAATAGGGACAAGGTTTTTCTTTTTAAAAAAATGTATAATTTTAACAAGAATAGTATACAGGGCGATTCCATCGAAATGTACGAGAATGTTTTGGGTGAAACCAGACCGAAAATGGAGCAAAACGCCGTCAACCGCACTGTCCTATCTCAACTCGTTCTCTAGATATCATTTTTTAAAGGTTTTTTTTTAGAAAGCCACGTTTTTTGACATAAAACCCACGTTTCTCCACTTCAAACAAACGTTTTTCTACTTTCGACCACATTTTCGGATTCAACGTGAAATCTCCTTTACGACCGATGCACATTCATGATCATAAACGATCCCGCAAGAACCGCAATTGCAGTTCAAACATTGAAAATTATAAAAACATTGCTAGTTTCTGAATTACTTATTTTTACTGCACTTCCAAAAAACGTGCTGGATGAGGTTTAAATAAATCAGACTGGTAAAATTAAATGAAGTCGCGCTCAAAATGACAAAAAACTTTACTAGTTTGAATACTAGAAATGTTTTTCGATCATTTTCCTAGAAAAGCAGGATCACTTTATTATTGTAACCTACCTATTTTGCGGATTTAATCATTTTCCCAATTCATACCGCGAACTGTTCCTTTTATCCCTGGGATTCCTCGATTGCTGTACGAAGTAAAATTAATCCCCATAACAATCTGAAAACAGGCGCCTAAAACAAAACAAAAAAAACGGACGCGAAATAAACAAATTTCGGTCATTATTCCGCGAAAATTGAGTCGAAACAAGAAACGGATAGCATCACGTGAATCATCGTTGAAAAACAATGAAAACTCCTGCGCCAGACTTTGGAATTCATCATCATCCAATATTTGACAATTGTGATTGCGCACTTTTGCGTGTTTTGGTTGTGCGCAATCAAAAAATTGGTTGAGAGGTCAAATTTTCATAAAATGTTAGGTAGAATCCGAATCTGCAATAAAAAATGGGGGTTCAAATTTGAAATAACAAAGTTGATGCGCAAATCGCCCATTTGCGCTCGTGCGCAACTCGCGAAATTGTGAATTTTGAATTCCTTGTTTAAAATTAGTGAAGTTACTATTTGAAATTTTTTTATAGGTTCGGAAATTACGGAGATAAATGCCTGGTCCATTAAATTTTGGCCACCCTGTATATAAATTACGATTTTCGGAGGAGTATAAATTAACAGACATGTACAATGTCGCATTTTCTGACCTGTATTCCAGAATTGGGAACATGTTCTTCACGTCATAAATCATCTGCATCTCCAACCAAAAGACAGCCACGGTACTGACCTTTCAAGAGTTAGAATGTGGGCTTTAAATGGCTGTTCAAGATATCACATGCAGAGTATGATCTTCTCGTTCAACATAATGCCAGAAATAACGGCCTTATTCAATTCGAAATTCGCGAATTTCGCGGGAAAAGTGACAATAGCCAATCCTGTCCTAACAGGCTCAATGAGTCAAGTTGCTCTGCAGATTCCACAGGTATGTGATGTAATACTACTTGACTAAGCCTCTTCATTCGATACTTTTGTTTTCACATGCGCTCATAAATAATGTTTGATTTGCGTTTTCCATTGCCATAGTTCACTCTTACCAAATGAATTAATATTTTACGTTGCACAACTTCTGAACTGTTTCTCTCCTGTGCATTCATTCCTTGGAGAGTTTTCATGTGTAGATATACAGGGTAGGATTCAAAAGTAATGAGCCTCACGTTATACTGACGCGTGCGCACCCTGCAGCACGCTCCACTTTATAGCGACAGTAATGGTGGGGTTTGGCATCACAGCCCAACGCGATAGAGAAGGGCAATGTAACTCATCTCGTTGATTGGATTGGGATCAATCGCTCATCCAAATGATCAGCTCTTTGACATAACTCACCGCTCATCCCCTAAGACGTCATTTTCAGGTCAAATAAAAAGGATCCCAAGAAACAATCAAACTTACCCAGGTACCAACTCATTTTATTGGTAAGACGAAGTCAAGAGTCAATATTGTTAAGTAGGTAAATTGAAAAAAATAAATAAATAAACATATCTAGAAGAGTAAGAGGGTACAATAAACAATGAATGCTTCAATACTTTCAACTTGGAGTTTGGAGTACCTAAGAAATTAAAACGAAACGACGCGGGTAGATAAGAAAGTGATTGTTATCTTTGTGGTCGAGAACAGAGAGATTGATAGCTCGTTTGATCGGGAAATAGCTCTCGATATCTCGAACGCGTTTCCCTGTTCTGAACGTTCCCAGCGATACTGCTCACCGTTCATTTGGATCAGTTCGTTGAGCAGTGTCTGATCCGATCCCTCCCACCTTCCAACACTACGAGAGCGAGAGGAGAGCCAGAGCCGCTGGTGATCAACCAAACGATCCCGATCCCACTTGGTTCATCAAGAGGGGAAAGAGCTACTGCTCTTTTTTCGTGAGTCATCGTTCACTCGCTCACTTTCAAGAGCTAGTTCTTTTTACTAACTCATGAGCGGATCGCCCATCTCTACAACGCGATTCAGTTGCCTCCCAGCTTTCAGAGAGGTAGCATCGGCCTAAACTGTGGCCTGTACACAGTGGTGCGTGCCAAGTAGAAATGGAAAGTTCGTTAGAGCAAACTTCAACGATCAAACTTTGCTTCCGGTTGGGTAAGTCTCCTTCCAAAACGTTCGCAATGCTTCAACAGGCGTTTGGCTTTGAGTGTCTGTCTTATTTGCAAGTCAAAAAGTGGCACAAAGCGTTTCGTGAGGGCCAAAAACAGGTGACTGACGAACCCAAGTCTGCATGTGCAAGTCCTCGATAACAATGCCTTGCACCGTTGTCTCCGATAAGTCCAGGGCTTCTGCTACTTGGTGGAGACTCCAACGCCAGTCGGTGTTCAAAAATACACACACTCGCTGCACATTCACGTCAGTACAGGCCGATGACAGGCATCCAGACCGATCCATAGTTGGATATGAATCCAGTGAACAATCCTGACGGATTGCTATTTTTCGTTAGTGGCTTCGACATGATTACGAGTCCTGACTCGATGGAACGGGGAGGTTACTTGACAGGAATGACGGCAGGAAAGTCTTGCCGTTAGTGGAGACGAGAGGATTGTGAATCCTGTCATCTTTCCTGAAGGATTTTAATAGCAGGAAAGAATGCTCGTCTATGGGGGGTTCATGTGAGGCTCATTACTCTTGAATCCTACCCTGTATACAGGTATTGTTCTACTAGTCTTGTGAGGTTTAATTTTTGTTTTTGGTTTAATTTTTACGTCCTCATCTAATTTTGCAACTCCACTGGCTAGCCCCTAAGTTCTTAGAAGCTTATTTTCTGGTGGGTGCCAATTCATTTCTAATTATTCAAGTGAGTCTTACTTTCTTTCATTTCTCTACAAATTTTGAATAACCGAAGTGTTTTTATCTCCCATGCTATTTTGTCGTCAGTGTTGTTTATTAATTTGTACGTATTGTTATTATTTATTAATTTGTATGTTTGATGCCTATAAATGAATGAACAATAAATACTTCAAGTAACAAAAATCACACGATTAAACAACCTGGAAGGCACAACTAATCTCAATGTTGAAATTTGGAATCAGCCAATCATCTGGATGGTAGATTTCATAAATTATAATTATATGGTAAAACGACAGTTAGTTGTCCTATCAGTTATTATACTGATTTAGTAATAACTTTTGGTTGGTTGTACTTCTTTTAGATCTGTAACTAGAAATTATGACTGCCTCCTTAATTTTTAAAACCTTGATAATGATTTGAAATGCAATTTTCAGGTCTTCCACCACGTCAAATCAGCCACAGTATCACAAGCAGTTGATGATAGATTTGAGACGTTCATTAGCGATATCCTCCCTCAGTACAAAGATCCTTCAATGAAGCACACCTTACTTTATGTACCATCTTATTTTGATTTCGTGCGACTGAGGAATTACTTGAAGAAAGAAGAGTTCAAGTTTGTTCACATTTGCGAGTATACGGAGGTATAATTATTTTTTAAAGCGTAGCTATTCAGACGATAACTGGTAGTTAATAATGACTATAACCTAAAATAATGTAGATACAGGGTGGGGCAAAACTTCCTTTACGATTTCGGTGGAGGATAGTGCCGCAAGGGGTGGGTCTATGGGGTGGGGGAAGGTACCGTTTGACTTGGGAAGACCCAACATTTTTCAGTATACGCCATGTCGTGGCCCAGTAACCGGCGTGCATTCATAATTGAACAGTTTCAAAAATGGGAACTTGGCCGTTAATGCACGATGCGCATTCCGTCTACAATTCAACGCAGCCCCTCTGGCTCCTGTTCCTTGAAGACCAACAATTTTGACCTGGGTTCGGAATTTTAGAGCCACAGGTTCTGCAACAAGTGATCAAGGCAAGGGAAGGGGCTGACATCGCAGAATGCTGCACGAGTGAGTTGTGCTTTCATGGACTCACCACAGAGATCAGCACGCAGACATGCCGCCACTCTGAACATGTCAGCGCGCTCAGTTCGCCGTATTCTGAACGAAGATTTGTCTTTCCACCCACACAAAATGGTAGCGGTACAGGAACTTTTACCGAGGGACTTCCAAAGCTGTCTCAACAGCTTCTCAACGACATTCCAACAACATCTGTCATTCTGTTTAGTGATGAGGCGCATTTCATCCTCAATGGTACTGTGAATCAACTGAACTGCCGATACTGGAGTGATGAAAACCCAAGACGTTTGCATGAAATGCCATTACACAGCACCAAGGTGTGCCATTACACAACTGTTTGGTGTGCTGTATGCAGTCATGGAATCAATGGCCCTTTTTTTTGAAGAGGAGGGAATCACGGTCTTATCAGCTCTGTACTTCCAAATGTAAAGGGACTTCCTTCAACCAAAATTGGATGACCTCGATATTGACGTCACCCAAGTTTGGTTCCAACAAGATGGCGCGACGGCTCACACAGCCCGGAGGTCATTGGAAGTTGTGAGGCAAATGTTTCCGGGGAAGGTCGTTTCGCTGAAGGGAGACATTAACTGGCCTGCTCAGTCTCCCCATTTAACTCCATGCGATTTTTTTAATGGTGTTACCTCAAAGCAGAGGCTTACAAACACAAACCAAGAAATTTAACCGAACTGAAGGTGGCAACTGACTTGGAAATCCAGTTGATTGAGATTGAGGTGTTGCACCGGGTGATGGACACCTACAGAATGCGACTCCAGAGCTGCATTGACAGCGGGGGCCGTCATGTTCTAGATGTTTTGTTTAAAACCTCATGAATTAAAATGTTATGAGTTGTAGATTAAGTAAATGTAAATAAATTTGTCATAACTTGCTTAGTTTTTTTTTTTTTTTTTTTTTTTTTTTTTTTTTTTCATGGCCTTCTGAAATCATAAAGGAACTTTCGCCCCACCCTGTACCATCAAAGGAACCAATTTTTCTTGGATATTGGGTCTCTTTACTCGTGGTTGTGATATGCTGTTGCCTTATCCGATTATTTTTCAGGAAAAGAAAATAATAAGAGCCAGGAACAAAATATTCCACGGAGAAACCCAAATCTTGTTGTATACAGAAAGATTCCATTTTTATCGAAGGTTGAAACTACGTGGAATACAAAATTTAATATTTTATCAGCCTCCAGCATTTCCGAATTTTTATTCTGAAATGTGCAATTTCCTTCAGGTAAGAAATTCTTTTGATTTTGTCTTGTAGTGATAAGTATATAAATAATTCATTTACATAATGCGTGAACAATTTATTATATTATAATAAATGTAATGATGTTAATAGTAATAAAGATAACAATTGATGTTCACAGTTATAGTAATTTATTTTTTTTTATAATCATTTATTTACAGATAAATAATTTATTATGTTTTCTAACGGAACTTTGAAAAGATAAACTCATGTAATATCTCCAAAATCATAGAGATGTGTTGATTTAAGGGCGATAAATGAATAAAACGAGCCAATGTGGTAACTACAGTAAAACCCCGCTAATCTGCCATCCGATAGTTCAGCACCTTCAATAATTTGGCATTGGTCTTTGAAAATTTGTTTTTTGTACTGAATTAAGCTTGCTATGGCAGACTTCGGCCAATTTCGGTAGAGTTTGAGGGTAAAATCTGCTGAGGTTGGAATGATTCGGCACTTTTGACAAATCATCGTTTGTTTTTAACATTTTCATTCACTGCCAAAATCAGAGAAATCGCAATAGAACACGGAAAAATTGTTTGGTAACTATTAATAGCCCTTTTAACTGTCTATTTTAGCGGTATTTCCGCTATCCTAGTCAAAAACGACTATTTTAAGACTACATTCAGTAATCCGGCCCTGCCAAAATCCCAGACGTGCCTGATTAGCGAGTTTCTACTGTAATCCTTAATTAATCTTGGGGATATTTGTTTCATTTCAGGATGTGAACAAGATCAGAAATATTGAAGCAGAAGGAGATGCCATTATGACAGTTAATGTGCTCTACACTAAATTCGATGTTACACAAATTGCTGCGATCGTTGGAACTGATCGTGCGACCAGAATGCTAGCCTCTGAAAATCCTACTCATATGTTTATTACGGATAATTGAATGGAAAACAAAATAATAATTATTTGTATATATGTAATTATTACATGCATAGAAATTAAATGCTTGTTTGACGGGAATCCGTTTTTCAAAAAAAGATCTTTTGATTTCCCACAAATGTTATTAGAAAAAACGAATTCAACACGTAAAAATTCAGCTTCGAGAGAGAACTAGTAGCACAATAGCTGGTATGAATGACAAATACGACTAGACTAGGAAGCTCCAAGTTGAGTCGTGATTGATGGGAAGTGCTGAGAGCAGTGGTATTATTATTTTACTCCCCGTGTATTACACTCACCTAACTCCTCCCACCTTGAGATGAAAATTTGGGTGAAGCACAAATTTTCAGTGAAATTTCACATTGAATGGGTACCGTAGAATACCCGCAATAGGGACTGGATCCTGAACAGGGACGTTATTGGTAGAACGAGATTCAAGTAGGGACAGTTGTGTAAAATTATGCTTTCTGCGTGGAATCGTTCCATCTGTATGTCTTCCAGTGATCCTCAAAGAAGAACAGGGTGATGAAGCGTTTGTTGCCAGGTAGGTAATGCTCAACAGTTAATAGAGACTTTTTGGTGGACTACGACTAGGAAACTGTGCTCGCTGAGTTGAGGCAAGCAGTTGGATGCTAACATTTCCATGATGAATAGCATCAAGGCTACCGTCTGCCAGTGTTTCTCTGCCATCTAGTGAACAGTTACTACCCCCCATCAGTGAGTTTTTTTTTCTGTGAAGGAGGAAATTCAGGGGGAACTTTTTCGAGGGGGTTTTTCAGGGGATTGGTCAATGGGGGAATTTTGGGGAGAAATTGAGATTGACGAACATATCTGAAAAATACTGATTCGATTTGCAAAGATTCAATTAGTTAGGTTAAGGTTTTTGCACATTGCAAATGCCAATACCGTCTGACCTAGATATCTTACAGAAAATGGATTGCCTCTGGCCCGTAATTTGCACTTCCCAAAAAAAAAAATCACCAGAATATCTGACATTGTGAGCCAGTTTAAAAGATTTAATGTAACGGAGGTTGAAGTACAGTGGGCGAATTAGTCCAACAAGAATTGGGGAGATAGCGTCAAAACCCACCAATAGATTTTGGGCTGATTGCTTGTTTTCAGCAATGTGGACAGTGCTGGGAACTGTGAGTTCAAAATGTAGGGCAATTTGCTCTTTCACTATTGTCACTTCCAATTTCAAACGCTGTAGTTAAGAGAGCCTTCTCAATTCACAGTACTATTGAAACTAAATTGAGAAACCGTACCTCCATTGAATTAATTCAATGTATTATGATGGTTAGGTACCATCTTTGAAACGAAGGCATTTCCTGCGTCCAATTTTCTCCCTCTGAAAACACATGACCATGTTAATAAGCAACCGGAGGAGGAGGTGGAAGTGGAAGCAATGGATGATATTCTGGTAGGCTTAGGTTGCAAAATGTAAGAAGTAGTTTTTTCCAAATATTCCAGTTTTTTGTTGTTGTTTTTAATAAGTTGTTACTTGAGCTGTGGTGTACCTAGTCCATTTATATACTTTTTGAGCATGCCTGAAGTAAAACGCTTGGCATCTATCTAAGTATTTATGTGCCTCCTTTTCACTCACACAAATGATTGAATATAGGTATCTTGTATAATTGTAAAATATAACATAAGCGTCTTGTATATGTACGCGTAAGTAGTTGGAAAATATCCCCTCTGAACGTAAACTGAAAAAAATTTGGAAAAATGTTGACTTTTAGTCAGAATATTTTACTGACAGAAAAAAAATCAATCAATGGTTCAATAGAATATTTGAATTCATTTGTGAGCATGAAATTGAACAGTAGGCGCAGGTGGAAGTTCCACTAATAGTCCCGAACAACAGGTTTCATGATAATTCAACCAAACATCAAACCAAACAATCCCAAAATTTCATCTAAATCGATCAAGAACTCCCGGAGTTATGCTTGTGGCAAGGATTTCACGTTTGTGCATGCGCAGAGGCTACTATTGATCCGGGGGTCATGAAACCTCATAGGGGACCATCTACACATCAAACCAAACAATCCCTAAAAATTTCATCGAAATTGGTCAAGAACTCCCGGAGTTATGCGAGTAACAAGGATTTCACGTTTGTGCATGCGCAGAGGCTACTATTGATCCGGGGGTCATGAAACCTATAGGGGACCATCTACACCCCAACCCGCACAATCCCTGAAAATTTCATCAAAATCGGACTATAACTTCGTGTAGTTTTGCCCGTAACAAGGATTTGCTGACAGACAGACACGGAACCCAAATTGTTCAGAAAGGTCTAAAACGCAAAATGCAAGTGGAATTTCTGATTTTGGAGACAAAAAAATGTTCACATTCCGAAAGTGAAAACAATGCTTCCGCTACCTTGATAGACTCGGAAGCAAAAGGATTGAAGGCACACGAACTATTAGTGGATTTACGAACAGCTATAGTGGAGGGAGGAGTATCATTTTAAAATCGTCAAGGACTAAAGGAAGAAGTAGAAGAAAGAAGAATTTCGACACACAACCCACTGGGTTAGATCCAGTTCTGAAGAACAGAGAGAGAAGAAGAAGAATAATGCAACCAACCAAAGTGCCGTCGATATGTAATCACTTCATTGACAGTTGCTCCCTGATCAAATCTGCGGGAGGGAGTCCGTTTCATTCTAGGTGTGGTGTTTCCTTCGCAGATAAAGTACTTCAGTTGTTGGCATATGAATTTCCGCTGCACTTCTATAAAAGAAACGGAAAATTTTGTACGGCTAATGCGTTAGATATCCCTCACCGATATGGGCGCTCACGTTTCCCGCACCGACTTCGAATGGGTGTACACCGAAGAGCCTCATGCTTCAAGAAGGAAAGAAATCCTTGGTGAGTACGAACACCAGGAGTTCAATTAATTGATATCTCTCAAATTCACAAGATCCCTACTGTAATCGTTTGGAGCTCTTTCTAATTTTGGCAGAGAAACCAATGCCATTTTCGTAGCGGCACCCTCGTTGGTATAACTTAGCCGCTGCGTTCTGTATTCTTTAGGTGCACAGATTCGGTCCGTAGTTTCTTTAAAACTGTTTATTCCGTTGAAGCTTTCTACAATCATCTAATTGTCATCGTCAGCTACATCAACAGCATCGAAATGGTCCAGCTATGTGTTAGCCGCTGTGGTTAATGAAATTCTAAAATGATTAAACCTGATAAAAAAAACCTTAAAGATCGGCTTTAAACCTAATAAAGATCGGTTGACATTTTTTTATTCTAGCCGGGAAATTTCTGACCGTACAGGAGTCTTTTTTCAAATTTTTTCATTTGTGTAAGAGTGGGCGTGTCAACACATTTGCATTACCCAACGTCAATGACGCTAATGCCGACACTTCTTCTTTGCATTGGTTTTCAATACTTAGCAGTCGTTTCGACTCACCAGGACTCGTTTCTATGTAGGTGTACAACATCGATCTCCTCATCTACCTGTATTCTTTTGTAGCTTGGTTTTTGACGTATTACGTAATACGTCGATATTTTTCTGCCGTCGTATCTAGTTGTTTTTAACTGTTGACATGTAATTTTGATTAAGAGCAAGCTATAACCATTAAACAGAAAGGAACATGATTTGAAACAGTTTGCTAAAGGCGTTAACCGCAAAGGCCCTTGGTTTAGTCGCTCTCGGTGACTCATCTTCCAAGAGCGGGTGAGTGTTATATTGATGCTGCTATGGGTGATTCTCATTCAACGGGACAATCGAGGTTTTGATTCTGACTAAAAAATTTTGTTCTCCTAAATTTATGATTTTTTTATTATACAATTTAGATGTTACTCTAATGGTATAGTGATGTACAAGCACGCATGATTTTCGTTTGTTTCCTCAAAATTCAGGTTTTAAAATTTTATAGGTTACGAGAATGGTATGTGCCCATGACAATGAGCTTTGTCAACCAAATAACGATAGAATTACGTAAACGATGTGTAGGTAAGGTTGAATGAGACAGATGTCTGATTTCAGTTTTTCCTGACTTTGTGCTAGAACAAGTATCACATTTTAATATTAGTATTTATTTAGTATCAAATACCAAAATTGAAAAAAAATTGTTTCAAACAGCCATGACGGCTTTTGTGTAGCCACAAGCATGAAGTTTAAAATCGCCACGACAATGAGAAATCAACATTAACCTTCTGCAATTAGGAGTCTAATGAACACTTATAGAAATTGAAACTTGCATTAAATAGAGTTTTTACATCTCTATCCCAAAATGAATGCTAAACGAATCAATAGGATTGATTAAGAGTGATTTTCAAACCCATAACAACGAGAAGTATGAAACGTACACACCTGTTTTACTTCATTTTTGAGCCCCAACTGTATAGAAATGGCGGAAGCATGGTGCTTCCTCAAAGGGCAGGGTTACCAACGCTGAATTGCCAAAAAATGCCCTCATTAGAGAGCTACGATGATTTCCTTCAAACCCATGACAATGAGACAGAAGGTTTGGGACAAATTTTGAGCACTTGATTCGTACAGAATATCTAAAACTTAGTCCCACTTGTAAGCGCACTAACATCCAGTAACTAATTCTAAAAAAAATACTAGTTGAAATATTTCCGGTAAAACGTAATTTGAGCGGATAAAATTTCGGATTAAGTTCAAATTCTGACTCACGGACAGACCATGACAATGAGATTAGAGGTACATTTCGATCAATTACCGGCATGTACAATGAAGAGTAGCCGAACTTTATGACAGCCATGGGTAGGCCTAGTTACCACATAAAATCTACAAAAATGGCAGCGATTGTCCTGTAAAATAGGAATCACCCATATCTGAGTAGTTTCTTTTTGTCGTACATTTTCTTCGCATCTCTCATTCTAAATAAGTTGCAAACGCAAAATTAATCTGAACTTTGCTCTCAACAGGCGAGTTTTCTTGTTTCCTGGAAAACCGACTTACCGGCATCGTGAAATATTTTTTACGTATAAAAATACACTTCTTTCCTATAGGCTGGAAAATAAACCCCATTATGTTAGCCCTTTTGGTTTATTATTCAATAGTAAACCATTGTAATCGCTCTTGAAAAAAAAGTCTAACCCCCCCTGAAAATTCCATGGTTTTCAAAGGGTGTAGAATCCAAAAAAAACGATTTCTCCCAAACGGCTGGAGCAAAAAATCTGAAATTTTCAGGAAAAATCCATGTTGGTCCGACAACGGCCCAATTCTGCAGCCAGCTCTCTAACATAATTTAAAGTGTCCTTTAAGGGTTGTAAAAGTTTTGTAAAATCCCTCAAAACTTCGTTCCCCCTGAACCCTGAATCTCGTTGTCACCAATAACGTCCCTATTCAAATTAATTTGCGTAGGCTCTCATAATATGAGTTGATATTATCAACTTCCTACTCTGTGGGAAGAGCATACATGAATTACCCACAAGTACAGCCTTATTTCGCATGTTAACCACATGTAATATGATCTGAATCGTTTTGTATTCAACTATTTCTGACTTCTACTTCGTTTTGTGTAAAAAAAAAAAAATTCTATATGAAAATTTCATGGTTTACGTTTAAGGGTGTAGAATCCAAATCTGCAATAAAAATTTTTCGTCCGTCCGTTTATTATTCACGATTTCTCCCAAACGGCTGGAGCAAAAAATCTGAAATTTTCAGGAAAAATCTAATGTTGGTCCGACAACGCCCCAATTCTTTAGCCAGCTCTCTCAGTTAATTTGAAATGCACTTCAAGTGTTGTCAAAGTTTTGTAAAATCCCTAAAAACCTCAAAAAAAGTCAAGGCGGCCTAAATTTGGACTTTTTTTTGAAGAACTTTCCATGAGGAATCGAATGAGCCCCTCTCCAGGTCCGTAGCTCAAACCATTCCCGATGTATGGCATGATCTTATGCTGCCAACATTTGCATCCACATTCACTACGTTACTAGGTTACTGCAATCGAAACAAAAACAACAGCGTTTTTTTTTTTTTTTTGATCGCAGTAACCTAGTGATGTAGTGAATGTGGATACTAGAGTGAACTCCTAAAATTCTCCGTCTTACGAAATTTAAAATTTTCAAATATAATATTTTTCCATTGTTATCGCTCTTGAAAAAAAGCTGCAAATTCTTCAACTGGCGTTTATTATTCAATGATTCATGATTTGAATTTCTACTAAGCTTTGGAGTGTGCGTGTTTCACAGGTTTTAGAGCAATTATTGAATTTCAGGAGATATGCATAGAGCACTTAAATCGGTCCTCAACTAAAATACTTCTATCATTGTTATTGCGTGTCTATATTTACACTATCTTTCAGGTGGCCACTTAGGTAGGTATATTGCACTATATCTTATGCTCTTGATCATTTTTGTTTTAGTTAGATGAGTTTTTATTCATTTGGGTTAGTATCTAAATTATCGTCGAGACAATTTTGCGATAAATCCAAGTTGTTTACATCCGGTGGATCAATTTTATTCAAACGTATTTGGCACCATAACATTCCTGTTTTCTCTGAGTATCCTTCTGGGTGCAGGAACCGAACCGCTTGCCTAAAAACTCATCTAACTAAAACAAAAATGATCAAGAGCCAGGATAAGGTGATTTTTCATCTCATTTTTAAACCACGACGTCTCAGGCGTAGGCAAACTTTGGGCGCTTCTGGACGCTCCTGGGTGCGTCCAAACAAAAAAGTCGTCGAAGTAAAATGTTCATAAAATTGAATGTAGAATCCGATTCTGCAATAAAAATTGGGGGGTTCCATTTGAAAAAACAAAAACGCAATGGTTAAATTCTTTGCAAAAAAAATAAGGGGAGGTTACTTCGACAAGTTTTTTGGTTTTCCACAATCAACGGAAATAGAAAGGGTGGTTCGTTCATTAAGAGCCATCCTGTATATACATACCAAAAGAGAGAGAAACTTCGTTCTTTCATCAAAAGGTGAGAAGTTAGAATCTTCTGGAAGTATTGGAGGACCACTGACAAGATAGAAATTGGATAGTCGCCTCCAGGCTCACTTCCTCCTTTATTCGGGACAATTGAAATCGCCTGGGCTTTTGGGGGTCTTCCTGATAGCAACGGGATGAGGGTGAGCGAGGTCTCAGGCGTGCAGAAATTGCAGAAACCGTGCACAATGACAAACGTTGCTGCGGATAAACATTTTTTATTATGTATCAAAGTGCGTATACCCTCTGCATTCTCAGCTGTAGTTTGCTGCCAATCCATTCATTCGCAATCTGTTGCCGTGGCCGCTTGTTAAGGCTGTGGAGGAGGAGGAGGGATAGGATGAAGAAGATGAGGGAGCCATTGGGCTGGCGCTGGTTATGAGGCTCTGAGTGATTTCAATCCAGAACTCAGAAAGCGTTGAGAAAGGGATAGGCGACTAGTACACAAGCCTCCACATACATACAAGGATTCTGTCTTGGAATGGTCTGAAACTGATATGTGTTTGGTTACTTTTATCATTTAAATGATTAAAAGGAGTGCAATCCAGTTCTTAGCGACAGTACCGACCCGACAGCCCCCTCCTCCTCCTCAACACTCCTTCAACTAACCTTCAGGTGGGCTCCTTCCGCCCTTTGTTATCCCAGCATCCGCCCGAGGGGGTCATTCGTGTACTACACTAGCCTCTCTGGTTGAATCTACAGATTTTTCCAGGGAGTTGGTTAGGCTTAGTAAGTACCGTTTATGAACACAGACTGCGCTCACGTAAACCCTTGTTAGCCCCCCCCCCCAGCCGTAGCTTTCATCTCTGTTTACTAGCTCCCCTCCACTGAGCTAGAATCCCGTAGTTGTAGGTTGCATAGGCAATTTTTTATCTTCGGGTACTTAAATGTGTAATATTAATCATTTAAATGAACCACAGAGGTCTACTGTTCCGCTTTTTTCATGTTTGGGTCGTCCGCACCCCCCCTAGGCCAATTATCATGGACCTAAAGACCTCTAAGAGATACTTTGTGTCGCGAAATAGTTGTAGAATTAGTAACTGAAGTTCAAAGGCTATATCCACGGAAACTAAACTACTGTAGTTTAGTTTCCGTGGCTATAACGTTAGACACCCCGTACATATGTGTTGTGTATTTGTGTAATTCCAGACGATAGCATCCCTTAGAATTGGGATAAAACTTCGTTCTTTTGACATGAAATCAAACACTCCAAAAGAGAGAGTGTTTTAAAAAGAAGATATGAACTACTACATTAAACTATTTATACATTATACAATATGCACTAAACAAATAATGATCTACTTGTTGATACAATCAGACGATTCAAATATGTATGTATGTTGGTTGTGTTTATCGTGAATTTTGTCGTTGTTACAGCCAAATATCCTCAAATTAAGAAATTATTTGGATACGATCCGAAATTCAAATGGATTGTCACATGTATGGTCTTGGTCCAGTTCCTGATGTTTTATGTTTTGAAAGACCAATCCTGGACCGTTATCACTGTTGCTGCTTATTGTTTCGGTGGCGTTATCAATCATTCATTGATGCTTGGTGAGTACTTCGGTATTTTGTTAATATATAGTTTTTCACGAAACATTAATATTTCATTATTTTTCCTTATCTATGTGTAAAGTGTTGTCGAGAATCCCTCCACTTAAGGGGAAGGAGCCTTTGTCATTTCGCAATTACAATAATACATTTTTTACATGTTGAACAGTTTCATTAAGTTAGAAGTGGATAAGTTAAAGTTTATATTGTATTGGGGCATTACTAAATGCATAAGGGTGATTCTCATTCAACGGGACAATCGAGGTTTTGATTCTGACTAAAAAATTTTGTTTTAAAATCAGGTTTTAAAATTTTATAGGTTACGAGAATGGCATGTGCCCATGACAATGAGCTTTGTCAACCAAATAACGATAGAATTACGTGAACGATGTGTAGGTAAGGTTGAATGAGACAGATATCTGATTTCAGTTTTTCCTGACTTTGTGCTAGAACAAGTATCACATTTTAATATTGGTATTTATTTAGTATCAAATACCAAACTTGAAAAAAAAATTGTTTCAAACAGCCATGACGGCTTTTGTGTAGCCACAATAATGAAGTTTAAAATCGCCACGACAATGAGAAATCAACATTAACCTTCTGCAATTAGGAGTCTAATGAACACTTATAGAAATTGAAACTTGCATTAAATAGAGTTTTTACATCTCTATCCCAAGATGAATGCTAAACGAATCAATAAGATTGATTAAGAGTGATTTTCAAACCCATAACAATGAGAAGTATGGAATTACACACCTGCTTTACAAACGGCTTACTTAATTTTTGAGCCCCAACTGTATAGAAATGGCGGAAGCATGGTGTTTCCTCAAAGGGCAGGGTTACCAACGCTGAATTGCCAAAAAATGCCCTCATTAAAGAGCTACGATGATTTCCTTCAAACCCATGACAATGAGACAGAAGGTTTGGGACAAACTTTGAGCACTTGATTCGTACAGGCTATCTAAAACTTAGTCCCACTTGTAAGCGCACTAACATCCAGTAACTAATTCTAAAAATATACTAGTTAAAATATTTCCGGTAAAACGTACTTTGAGCAGATAAAATTTCGGATTAAGTTCAAACTCTGACTCACTGGCAGACCATGACATTGAGATTAGAGGTACATTTCGATCAATTACCGGCATGTACAATGAAGAGTAGCCGAACTTTATGACAGCCATGAGTAGGCCTAGTTACCACATAAAATCTACAAAAATAATTTTTGGAAAAAGTTGAACAGAAAATTATTTATCAATAAAGGACAGCGATTGTTCCGTAAAATAGAAATCACCCATAAACCCTAATAAGAAATTAAATAAATAATGTATCATACATAATCTATTGCATTTTCAGCCATCCACGAAATCGCTCACAATCTAGCGTTTGGACATGCACGCCCCATGGCTAATAAAATTCTCGGAATGTTTGCAAATTTACCGATCGGCCTTCCCTTCGCTATAACGTTCAAATATTACCATTTAGAACACCATAGGGTAAGTATGAAGCTTTACGTTCTCCTTAGTTGCTTATTGTAGCTGAATTGAGCTCACATTGGCTTTAACGACAAAGTTGTTTACCCGGACGAAGACCAAGTTTACGACGAAGGAATAAATCTAGAGGATTGTGATATAGCTAATACCAGTGGCGTATAGCGTGTAAAAAAATGTGATATTTTCGGGGAGGGCCGAGAACAAGAGGGGGTCCAGGAAAATTTTTCAAATCAAGTGTCTAAAATCACATTTTTAACTATTCTAGCACTAAACAAAAAACTGATGGAAAAGTGGTTCTTTTCCCAGGGAAATCATATTTTAGGCCTAAATAATATTCAGTTAAACCGAAAAATATTAATTTATATTTTCCAAATTTTTTTTGGGAAGGGGGGGGGGGGGGTGCTGCCCAATACCATCCCTGGAACTGGCTCGTTATTTGTGTCTATCTGCATGGAAACCGGTTAGGAAGTTTTGGGGTTTTTTAAAGCGGGGTTCACATTGGTCAAGTTACTTGAATCAAGTTTACTGGAGTCAAGTTACTTGAACCTGCTTGAACAGTGTAAACGCTTCTTCGATTTTTAATCGTTCAAGTAGTGCTTGACCCCTAGCAAGTGTCAAAAAAATGAACATGTTTGATTTTGGAGTCACCCTATTGGCTGCACTTGAAACAAGTAGGAAGGTTCTCTTGACCAGTAAACACACATTCAAGCTCACTTGCTTCAACGGGATTAACCTAAAAATCTAACGTTGATTTTTATTGTTTATGTTAAAAATCTTTCTAAAAATGAGTTCAAAAAGTGTTAAGTCAAGTGATCAAATTATTGAATTCCTGGAGGTGTACGAAAACTATCCTGTACTGTGGAACTCGGGTTTGAGTGAATATAAAAATAGGAATTTAAGAGATGCCGGATTTAAAGGTTTGGTAGTTTGGCCATTCTCACTGCAGACAACAACAATTATTACACAACATTATTGGGAATGTCACAACAATACCATCCCTGGAACTGGCTCGTTAATTTGTGTCTACCTGCATGGAAATCGGTTCAGAAGTTTTGGGGTTTTTTAAGCATAAACAAACCAATACAACATTTTTAATCAAAATCTCAAAGTTGCTGTCAACCTTTCTTTGACAGTGATTGCCTGTCGAAGATGGCTGTCAACTTAGCTTTTTCCGGGTGGAACGAAATCAAGCAGTTTCCGAAGTTTTATTCACTAATTCTCAAATAGTTCATGAGATCCTCATGGTCAGACTGCCTCAGTTCCCAGACCAATGACATATGGGAGCTACTGCATCTCTCTTGGAGCAACTTTTTCGCCCAAGGCCTTTTTTCGGGGGGATCTCCAGAAACTGAGAGCAGGAATAGCGCACAACGTTTCCGACGAAGCATGATGGAAAACTGTTCGCCTGCAGTCCTGACTCAAGGCCGCCTACAGTATGCGATTCGCGGCCGACAGTCCGCCAGCAGGCACTGGACGTACAGTATGCTATCGTCAGGCAAGCATCTGCACTTTAATACGTCCGCCTGTAGGCGGTTGACAGATAGTGTATGTTGCTCGGCGATTTTGGTCGGAAGTTCGCCTATTGAGGCCATGGTCTGCAGGCAATCGCATAGTGTATGGGGCACTTACGACGTTGTCCCGTCAAAATAAAAGTGCTGAAATCGTATTGAAACGTTCAAGATAGGGCATTTTCATTAACGGCGTTGGAGTTGGCGATTTGAAAGCCTGTTGCAATTTATCCAGAGGTTGTGGGACAACCCAAACGAGAGAGAACAAATAGCTGAATACAAATCTGTTCTAGACTCTTCCAAGACCAAATCCGCCAATCAAACATAGGTGCGTGTCTGTATTATCAGATATCTCTAGTAAATAAATACGAATTCGAACCAATGGCAGAAGAACAAAACGCTTCCAAGGCCTGCGATCATTGCAGTGGCCTAATTTTGTTCGAAAATTCACTAAAAGAAAATTATTAACGGGTTTCCTCTTCGGTTCTAGGACCATCTGCAGGATAAAATAATCCTAAGAAATAATTGAAAAATATAGTTGCTCATTTTTGAAGAAAGTACGTAGAGTCACCTGTGTGGGATTTTACCAATAAAATCACTGGAAATGTTTTAATCAGAGGTTTTTAATTTAACGAACGAGACAACGTGAACAGAATATCTTTTTACATGATCAATGAATGCTGATTGGCTGTTTAGGAAGATGGCGTCCACCCCGCTAGCCACTAGGGTGTAAGCCCCCTAAGTTCCGCGCAAATACAAAATTATTCACAACCTGCTGCTCTTTCTTGTTTTCAGTACCAAGGAGATGAGAAGTTGGATACCGACATTCCAACGTATGTGGAGGCGAAATTGTTTTGCACCACATTCGGAAAATTTATTTGGCTCTTGCTGCAGCCCTTGTTTTACGCTTTCCGCCCCGTAGTGACATATCCCAAACCTGTTACAACTCTTGAGCTCATCAACACTACCATCCAAATGTCTTTTAATGTTTTCATCTACTACTATTGTGGTAAGTTGTTTCGAAATGCCTAGTGTATACTGCTTATAATTGAATACTTGTAGTAGTTAATTAACATATGACTGGTGTGATACACGAACTTAAAAACCCTGTTATGAATAGACTCATTAAAAATGTTGTTTAAACACAGAGCTTTTCGCTCAGATTTCTTTCTGTGCACAATCATAGACAACAGTGAGGCAGATGAAATATGTAACGTGACATCCTGCATCCTAAACTACATTTGAAGTTGCCACTAATGTCAAGTAATGAAATTTAAATTTACGACGGAACCTGTTATATTCGTTTGAAGCAAAATGGCCAAGAAACCATATTAGCTTAATCGTCTGGGTTTTGCTAAAAAAGAAATCCGACATTCAGAGTCAGACGTCAGATGTTCTAGTTATGATCGACGAATTCATTTGCTACACATGACAATACACGATTAGTTGTGTGACGTCATTCTAAATTCAACATGGCGGACGACCCCAAGATGGCGGAATAGTGATTTTAATGCATTTCTACAGTATTGGTTTCAAATGAAAGGGCTTGTTGAGAGGAAGAGAAAATTGATTTATGTTGGCTTGCACAGTACACAAAATGCAGGGTTGTACTGTCTAACCTGCCGTTTTTTACTTATGTCCGAGGCTCTTTGCTGTTGGTCAAGCTTACGTGGCCTTAAGTAGGGTAAAAACATTAAGTCTCCTTATTGCGACCTTGCAACAATGATGCTTTGAATGAGATGAACAGACTCAGAAACCTAGCTAGCGATGACTAAAAAGTAATAAATAAATTAAAAAAAAAAACCTTTCCAAGAAAGCTTTTATTTAAATGCCCTAAAAAGAAGGAAATAAATTTTTACTTGAACATTTTAACTGTTCACTTATATCCTATATAAACCATTCATAAAATCATAAAAGTTTGTCGCTACGTTTGCGTAAGTAGGTACTAGATAGGTATCTGTAAGTGCTTACCTTATTAAACTGAAATAAAAAATAAACTTATCGGAATTAGTTGGTCAATGAAATAGGTACCTAGGAACTAGTTAATTTACTCAAGCCTGAATATCGCGACAAGCATTTATGATTTTTTGAATTGTGTACTTGTGTAAAAATGTATTTCCTTTTTTTATTTTATTAAATTTTGCTTTTTTATTACACGGGCCGAGGCCCAATATAAGAAGGAACACATATTAAATTACATCGATAGATTGAATGAGATCAGACAAGGGAACCAAGGGATTACATTTAGGGCGTTTAAATAAAAGCTTTCTTAATTTATCATTAATGTAAGGATTTAACAATGAAAAATTCATCAGTTCAAAATTGTTCGGAAGTTTTTGGTTGATTTTGTTGTGTTATTAGTGCTATTACCTGAATCATCAATGATTGATGAGCCTGAATCTATTGCTTCCCAGTCTCGGAAAAATTTTTGTTGTCCGAATTAAAAATTTCCGCTCGCATTTTGCGTTTCATAGCCTACTGAACAAGTTTGGTTCTGTCGGTCTGTCTGTCTGTCCGCATTACCTTGTTACAGCCATAACTTCCACAATTTTGGATGTATTTAGCCCATATTTTGAGGGACTATGCGCATAAGGCCTCTTGAGGTCCCATACAAATTTCATCTCAATATAATCAGTGGTACGCTCCGCGCATGCGCTAACGTGAAATTCTCGAAACAGCCGGAATTTCCACATTTTTCAATGGATTAAGTTCTAATTTTGAGGAATTATGCGGATAGTTCCTCAAAATATGAGCTAAATACTTCCAAAATTGTGGAAGTTATGGCTGTAACATGGAAATGCGAACAGACAGACAGACCGACAGACAAGGAACCAAACCTACTTCCTAAACATTCTATTTTTCTTTGATGTGTCGTTTTTTATGATTCTTCTGTGATATGTTGTCATTTTTATGGAATATTATTGTAGTATTGGAGGGGGGTGTTAGATTTGAAATGTGGAGGCAATCCTCCTTTTGCTCTCTGCTCCTGGGAGCGCTGTTCTCCAGTTCATGTTAGTTCATATCTGTTTATAAATCGTGTTCGACCGCCTCTCTCTTCAAATACATTTTTAAACTAATTCGTGCGTTTATTCTTGTCGCCCGACGAACCTCACTAAAAAGGTCTCTTGAGGTCCCATACAAATTTCATCTCAATATAATCAGCGGTACGCTCCGCGCATGCGCTAACGTGAAATTCTTGAAACAGGTATAACTTTCACAATTTTGATTAATTTAGCTCATTTGATAAAGGATGTAACGTGGAAGCTGCTGTGCCATCTCCTTGGCAGTGTATTTTTTATTCTATTTAAAGATTTAAATTTTTGAAATCTGACGAAATAAAAGGGTACCTAGTTACTCCATTTGATTTCGATATAATTCAATCTCTTTGAATCGAACCAGTCACGTTTCACGAAAGTTGTAGAGATCGAATGAAAATGACAATCAACACGATTGTAAATGTGGAGTAGGCTGAATTTTAGTAGTAGTTTTCAGCGTTTTTATATTTTGTTTCATTGTGTTCCAGAATGTTCTTATCAATATAATTTGATGTTTTTCTTAAAAATGTTGATGGTTTAAAAATAAATTGTGTTGATATAACAGAACATGGAATTTGCAGGAGGTAAAATATTATTCTACATGTTTGGTGGCTCATTGATGGCCATGGGACTCCATCCAGTTGCTGGGCACTTCGTATCAGAGCACTACATGTTCAAAAAAGGCTTTGAAACGTATTCGTATTACGGACCTCTCAACTGGATCACGTTCAATGTCGGGTATCATAACGAGCATCACGACTTCCCCGCGGTTCCTGGCTCCAGGCTTCCCGAGGTCAGTTCAATCCTTTGTATTCCGTGATTTTCTGATTGTATCATCCATACGTACTTCCTATCACTAGTGCACCCCTGTTTTCCTCCATAATGCACTCTTTATTATAATTCCCAAATGAAAGTAAATGATGGACAAAATACGAGTTCAATTTGAAATCTAGTCAGAGTTTTTGACATTTTATGTCTTTACTTTGCTACATAAACTCGAAAATGTAACGCGGACAGCGTCACGAAAATATTTCTGATGGTTTTCGCTTACAACCGATTCGTTGCTACGGATCATTATCTTCGACATTTGTGATCGTACAAAACTCGTTCACCACTCATTTGAAAGCTGTTGATTTACTTAATCTTGTTAAGTTAACCTCTGGACATTCGGAACCCCAGTGACCACCCGATGGAACCATATTGTTTACAAACTGTGACAGCCCTGTGAGTGGTGATGATTATGTCTTCACAGTTTACCATTCGTTGCTTCGGAACCTCAGTGACCAAACGATGGAACTATTACATTGCAACCATCAACGAGCACAATCTCTCCTACAAAACGGCACTCGTTTGAACTAGTGCGCAAATATCATTTACGCCAAAAGCTGCTTATGAATACTACATTATCCACAAATGAAATTGAAATTGGCGATACATTTATCGACACGCCTCATTCTCTCGCCGACGTTGAATTTGATAAGCGTTTTACATCAAAACTGGCCTCCAATTGGAAGTACGTGGTGTGTGTGCGGGTGGGGGCACAAAGACATAGAAGGTCCTTCGTGGTTGCATACTTGTACGAAAGCTGTTTTTTGGCCTGAGCAATTATCGGAGTAAAATATGAAGTAAATTCGGTTTCTTGTATACCTTTAGATTTTTGTTCTAGATTTGTTGTAGTTTTCTAGAAAATCCTAAGTTTTTAGAGAATTTTTTTATAATAATATCAAATTAACTTCATATTATCGAAGATAGTACTTGCATAGTACTTATAACATCGCCAAAAAAGCTTTACAACGCCTCGGATTTATAAAACGCAGCACCCGAGAGTTTTTTTCATATCATAAATGTTTAAATGATATCATTCCTCAAAATATTTCACGGTTATTGGGTTCTTTCTTGCAATAACTTTGGCTCCGCCTCTCCATAATGATACTGTTTGTGCCCCTTTCACTTTGTAAGCCTTGAGTGGCATTGGTTGGTCCTCCCCGCCCCTTTCACTTCCCTAAGCCAATAGGATTCAATCTCCTCTCACTTGATCCTATATAAGATATGCTTTCTGTGATGTACCTTCAGTTCATGTTTGTTACTGATGATGAACCTAACCGTCGAAATCGATTTAATTGTGTAACTCTTTACTTTCGTGGAAATATAGAAAACGTTCTATCTTACTCCGTTTTTATTACTCCGTTTTTATTTTTTTATTTTATTAGTTTCAATTGGTGTTTTATTGTTGTTCATGCATTTGACCTCCTATTAAACCATAATTTGCATCATTAATTTCGCTAAACTAAATTATTTCGTTTAGGTAAAGAAAATAGCCCCCGAGTACTATGACAACCTACCTCAACACAACTCCTGGGTGGCCGTTTTGAAGGATTTCGTACTGGACCCAGACATTGGCCCATATGCAAGAATTAAAAGGAAGCACCGGGGCCTTAAAACATAAATTATACCTGTGACCAGCTAGAGTTATCTATTTATTTTTATATTGCGTGTGTAAATTGTTCATCCCCTTTAAGCGTCACCAAATTTTCAATTTAATTCATCAAGATCACATAGCTATGCATCTGATGAGGATAATCTTGTTCAGAATAGGTTCCGATTGATATTACTTGTAAATTTTAGTACCCTGATGGGAATTCGTTATGGGTCAACACCTCTGACCTTACCTTAGCGGTTTTTCTTTCTGACTCCTCATTGTTGCTTTCCCTACAGTAAGATGCTTGGAAAATGTGAATTAACTTAGCTTTAATTACTTTGATTACCTTCCAAATTCGATTCTTACCTTTAATTTATTCGAGTTCAAAGTGGCTATAAAACAGCTGCTTTCTATCAAAAAACCATTTCTAATTTGCAGCTCCTGTTTTTTTTAAAACACTTCTATATTTTCAAATAACAAACGCGCAACTGTACACCTACTATTTACTTCAGTCTCTTCCAAATTGCATTTCTGTGATATACACATATTCTAAAACATTTCTAAATGGCGTAGAAAATTTACCTTTTTTTGTAAGCTGTGTGGTGTTTGAACTCATAAGTCAAATTAAGTTTGTTCCATAGATTTAATGCGATACTTTAATGCTGGATTTCAAGGAACATATTCCATAATGTTTCTGATTGTCATTAAAGATATTAAACTCGTTGAATTATTCGTCACTTTTTTCTTTGCGTAATTACTAGTCATAATCCTATTAATCCTGTAGGATGAATGTTCAGATGTATCTGAAATGGATTTAGATCTTTCTTCAGTATTTAGGTCATTACGTCTTAAAAAGCACCCTTGACTCGTATTCGAGGCCCACAGGTAACGGGAACGTACCATGGTGTAAAGCGTATTCCCTAGTCACCACTGTTGGTTACCTCATTGTCCGTTAATCCTGAAACCATATCTATTTCTGAGAATCCCGTTCTGAGAAAGCCTTTAATGGACTCCAAATTCCCCAAGCTGCTTTGCACCGTTGGTTTTTCCCAAGCCACCCTTTTTTTGGCAAACGGTCAGTCACCCGTAGTCTCCCCTCTAGCACCCTGGGGTAGTTGTAACCCCGTCCCTGATTGGTTTATACTATCCTCCTATCTGCTCCCCACGATTCCCCACTCTAAATTTTCTTCACTTCCCATCCAAACAAAATTTTCCCGTTTTTGGTTAACAGAATCTGGAGTCAGTTCTCTCCTTCGTTTTAGCCGGCTCTTACACTCTTGTTAACTTGGCTCTCCTGGGACCTCCCTAATATTGGCTGGGATCCCTATATAGTTATCACTTATCAAACTTGACTGACTTCAAATCATAGTTATCAAAGTGACTTCATTTTCCTAACTAAGTAGTGGCAAAGCAGCATATTTTGTGATATTGTTGGCTACCCGCGAAACCTCAACTTTGGCAGAAGCGCCCTAAGGTTTCATTCAACAACACCTTTATTTATTTGATTGGTTCACTGTATCGACGAATACTAATTGAATTATGTATTTCCATACTCGTTCATTGAGCATGTACGCATTCATTTGAAATACAGCATCCATCAGTTAACTGCAGAACCGTTTACATCTTCCTTGGGATACTGATAATAGATTACAAATTAAAGCGGGAATCGATAGTTGACAATACGACGTTTCCATGGATGCATCGGTTATTATTTTCTACGCTCTGAAACTTCATCTATTCTGTTGCATAACATATTCCTAAAATCAGCTTTCTTGTTCAATCTTTCAATGGGTAGATGATGCAAAGTTGTCAACAACTATCTTGTTTACAAACATCTTGGGAAAGTTAGAAGTTTTTTCTAGCGTAGCTATCGATTTTCAATCGTGGTTCAATTGATTTTCAAGTACAGGGTGAATAAAAACAAGGAAATGGAGCAGTGGATAACAGTGGAATATCTAATCGTTTTCTTTTTTGGTAAGCGTTTCATTAATTTTATTGACTAAGTTGTGTGGAAGGCATCAATGTATGCTTGATGGGCGTAGATCAAAGAATACAACATAAACCTAAACTTGTGTGAATCACTCAGAATCAGAGTGAAAGCGGTGGATTTAACAATAAAGTTGTGGTAATCTGGAAGGTGTTTTTTTTTACCCTGTGCTCTAAGGCCTAAAGACGTTAAGAAGATAGTTTGGAACTATTGGAAACGAAATACTTCTATTATTAACAGTAAGTATTTGGTAGCTACGTGCACAATACATTTCCACTCATTCTGCTTATGTACATCCCCAAAGCTGACTTAAATGTTTCTTCTTTCTGGTCCAATGGAAGGCAATAAAGATGGCGTTATGCAAAATAGACGAAGAAGTATAGAATTCTTATGAGTTTTCACAGGCTCCGTGCGAGTTGCGGACAGGGAGAGACGGGTAAAGGGGCGTTCGTCAACAAAATCGTGCTGTTTGCGGAACGGCCTCGACTTCGAATGATTGTTTCGTGCGATTTGCGGACATTGTGCAGCGATCAGATAGATGACAATACGTAGGTAAACAGCAACTCTCACTGATGACTCGCAATCTGATGGCTGCGGGATTTTGATATTTGGGATAAGCGATTCAAAAAACGCTCTGGAAACGTCGACAACGTGTTTTCTCGATGGGACTTTCTTCAGTTGTCCCACGCAGTTCAAGCAACTGTACACCATACATGTTGACATGGGATCCACGCTCGTTGACACGAAAGTTGTCCCGGCTATTTTTGCCTTTTTGACTTCCAGACAAAAAACAGAGTACGTACGAGCGCTTTCTTACGTTAATTCTTCAGTGGGCGTCAGGGTTGGAATCCCTCCATTTGAAATGTGAGACGTGGGTTAGCCGCCATCAATTCATTAAGAACATGTTACCTCAACACCTACCACTACCCTGTCTGGCTGCAACTACCACTGCAATCAGTCCTTGTGGCGGAAAGTTCAGCAAATCGGGATGGCAGTAGAGTTTAAAGAAAATGACGAAACGCGACTAGCTTGCCGTATATGTGCTGCTTTAGCCCTTCTTCCGCCAGACTATAAACAACTTGGATGGTTTTTAATTTTGAACGAAGCACCATCGACAGAAAAAATGAAACTATTTTCGGACTATTTTGAACAGCAATGGCTGGAAAATGAGAAGCACTTCTAACCACGCCTCCAACAAGTCACAATGCAGCCAGTCCTAAGCCTGGAAAAAGTGCGAAGGGAAATGTGTCATGTCCATATCTACCTTGCCTTGCCAACATGAACGTACAGATATTTTGAAATGTTTTCGATGATCTCGAAGGAAGTAGAATAGCTTGTTACGATCCACTGGATATGGTCTTGCATACACCAACGCCTTCAAATGCTCAGTCGACGCGTATTGCGGTTCTACCACGATAATTCTAGAGCGGATACGATCGTGTTGAAATTAATATGTAATTACTATCCGTTTTTCAACGACTACCTTAACATTTTGTAGAGCGATCTATCCACTAGAACAGGGGTGGCGAAGAAGTTCGACAAAAAGAGCCAAAATTTTAAACTGTGAGAGTCAGAGAGCCGCACCACACAAAAGCATATAATTTTAGCAGTAATATATTAAACACATAATATAACATGCTCGGTCAAGTGTTTTTTATCTCCTTGTTCAATTGATGGGAATTCTGGCATCTTTTGTTTTCAGTAACCTTCTGCAAATCAGGTTTGTATTCAGTTGTAGCCACTCGGAGGAGTTCCTTTACATGAGTGTCAGTCAGAATGGACCGGTGTTTTGATTTTACTTGTTTCAAAGTAAAAACAGCTTTTCACAGAGGCTGAGACTGAGTCTCTTTATTTATGAAACATTCTTTTAAAAAGGTTGGGAGATGCAGGGACTCGACCTAAAGGAGGGGGTTTTCTCGAGCTCATTAAGGAACATTGACTTTCCCAAAATTGACGGAAGTCACTTTGCAAGGGTTTTTCCTACAATCTAGAAAGTATTCAGAACTTACAGAGAGGTTTCCCTTTCCACTAACTTGTGACATAGGAATGAGTATCGAAAGACAATGTATCTAAAACAAAATCCAAACTTGGCAAAGATCATACAAAATCACGACGAGGAACATGGAAATATCGGCAATCACCAATCAGACCAAAAATCCAGGGGCCATGTACGAGTTCTTCGTGGTTCGCATTAAGTATTTGCCACTTCGGCAACTGAATCTTCGTTCATATGCGATACTGTAAACCATCACACACAGGTGCTTACACCCAACAAACAGAGGGATCATGGTTGGACGGTAAGGTTGTTGAAGAAAATGAGGAAAGTGCCACATCGCCTACAATCCAACTTGGACTCATACTGCTGGTGAAATCATAGCACAGAAAAACCTATTCTTTCTTTGCTGATGGACATGAAGGATTTCTCATACTAAATTGAACATGTTACCATTGTTTAACACTTAAGCTTGTACATCCCTTATTGAACAGGCACCCACTTGTTCAAACAATAATAAGTGAGTCGCAGTTCTTGTACGACCGACTTGAGTGTTCAATATGAACATACCTCACCTTTGAACTCTATTAGCAATTTTAAAACTAATTAGTTCAACTCTCTAGCAACAAATTCGTTAATTCGCGCTCTCGAGAGCCGCGTGTTTGCCACCCCTGCACTAGAACCTGAGAATATGAGTCTTGATGGATTTGCTATAAAAAAAGTCTGCCAAGTGGGTGTGGCACATAGCTTCCTCGTATCCATAACATGACTGTATAGATCATTGAAAATTATTATTGACTAAATAACTTCGTTCAATTAGGCGAAGTAAATATTGAATTAAGGTAAATTTATTACTGTTGAGAAAATAAAGGTAGGCATGTTCAACTATTGAACAAACTATAAAATATACCTAATAATAAAAATTGACATTGACGCTGAATGGATAGATGACTGAAGTGATAAATAATTATTATGACATTTCTAAAAATAAAATATAAGCATCGTTCAATGACGGATCAAATAATGTTGGGTTGACTGCAGCGTCGTTGGCTGTATAAGATCCAGAAAAAACAGTCCTGCCGTGATGGGAGACGACGGCAGCGCAGACATAGGATATTCCAAAAATATTGATGTGTTCTGGATCGAATCCGTCAATAAGAAGAAACTTACAGGGGATCATCTACACATCAAACCGAACAATCCCTGAAAATTTCATCGAAATCGGTCAAGAACTCCCGGAGTTATGCTTGTGGGAAGGATTTCACGTTTGCGCATGCGCAGAGGCTACTATTGATCCGGGGGTCATGAAACTCATAGGGGACCATCTACACATCAAACCGAACAATCCCTGAAAATTTCATCAAAATCGGACTATAACTTCGTGTAGTTTTACCCGAAACAAGGATTTGCTGACAGACAGACATACAGACAGACACGGAACCAAAATTGTTCAGGAAGGTCTAAAACGCAAAATGCGAGTGGAATTTTTGATTTTGGAGACAAAAAAATGTTCAAATTCCGAAAGTGAAAACAATGCTTCCCCTGCCTTGGTAGACTCGGAAGCAAAATTCATCTACTAATGATTCTGTCGTTTTAGAAATTTATGAGATTATTAGTCAGTTGTTTCCAGACTGCTGTGAAAATTTGAGAGAGATCGGATCTCAAGAACCTGAGAAAATTATGTTTGGTGGATTTTACGTATCTATGCGACCGATTTATTGATTTCTGAGCAATGAAACTCAAACTAGACCATTTCCTGAAAATGCCATCAAAATTGGATGAAAATTGTTGGAATCAGGCAAATTAATACGATAACGAATTGAAATCTATATATTTTGTGCAAGCACTATACCAAAGTCGTTGAGAATAGTGTCTAAAACGCGAAATGTGAGTGCGAATTTCGATTTTGGAGAAAAAAAAAGTTCTGCCTCTTTTCGAATGAAAAGATGATGCCTATAGGTAAACTCGGAAGCAAAAACGCTGCAAATTATTACACAACGGTTACTATTTTTGAATCAGATAGCCCTTCTGTGTAAATAACTGATTTATCTGTTTTAGACGCAGTCTGTGGTAAATTATCTAAACTCTACGCTGGTCACCCCACGTCTTGTAATCGGGTCATTTCAAAATTTCGTCACATTTGGGTATCGACTTTTCTAAAAAATGAAAATTGAAACTTGATCAATTTTCTAGTTCCTAATCAATCACTGCGGTACTCTCGGCATATTACCCAAGTGAGCACACATAATCTTGAACCGTACAGCCTGTACGCCATTTAAAAAAAAAAAAAAACATTTGTAATGAGTGAGGTATATACTACTATTTTTTCCCCTCTTGAGCCTTCAACCTCCATGGGAATCGCCGCTCAAATCTTTCAAATTAGGTGAGTGGAACAGCAAAAATTAGCTTAATTTTAACTATAGTACTTAAATACTAAGGTTTCCTTGCCAAAATCTCACTTGCTACAAGCAGATCTCACTCCCTACAATTTAAGGGGCTATTGGCTGTATATTGTAAGGAGTGAGAGAGTAGGGAGTGAGGTTATAGCCTTTCACCGCCTTTACAGGCCACAAATCAATTGAAACTGGTTAAACCAGAATATTGTCAAAGAACTTCCAACAACTACTGCGGCGGAAAGACCACCCTGAGTGTTCATGGATGGAAAGAGACTGACGTAAGGACGTTCAAATATCTAGGGATTACGTTAGGAGAGAGACATGACAAAAGACCACATATTGCGACAGTAGGCGACCGAGCCTTAAGATCTTTTGCCAAAGTCTGTCGATTGGCAGGCTCAGAATTGGGAATAGGCTATCGTGAACTCATTACGGTGTACAAGGGTCTGTTTCTTGGGATTCTCCTCTATGGGATCCAGGCCTTGTGTGACCTGGTGCCGGCAGTGGGATGGAGAAAGCTAGGGTCCATTCAAAGGACTGCCCTACTGAAGGTTACCACGGCATATCGGACGGCGCCCACTTCTGCACTCCCTGTGCTGGCAGGTGTACTGCCTATCAGGATGGAGGCTTGGAGAAGATGGGCATTTTATAGGATTGGTAGGGAGGTGCCGGTACGCATACCAAGAATCTACGATGAGACAGATGCTGACGAACAGTTGACTAAAAAAGAACGCAGGACGAGAGTAATGGAACAATTAGTAGCCGATGGACGGGTTGAAGCATTCTGATAACAATAAAAAACGCTGCAAATTCTTTCACTGGGGTTTATTATTCAATTGGCTTGCGTTCATGATTTGAATTTATACTAAGCTTTGGAGTGTGCATGTTTCACAGGTGATAGAGCGATTATTGAATTTCAGGAGGCACACAAATATGATCAACTGATCAATCCAAATGAGTATTTTGGTTGAGAACCAATTTAAATGCTCTATGCATATCTCCTGAAATTCAATAATCGCTCTATCACCTGTGAAACACGCACACTCCAAAGCTTAGTAGAAATTCAAATCATGAATAACAAACCCCTGAATGAATTTGCAGCGTTTTTCTCTACACTAGAATTTATCTAAAAACTAGAAATAATTTATAAGGCAAAACAACGTTTGCCGGATCAGCTAGTAATAGTATAAAATATAAATTTGGTATTGGGTGTGGGTAGCGGGGTGACCACATTCATTTTGAAACTCTTATTTGGAGCATACGTATTTATTTCCTTCATCCCAGAAACGTTTCGTCCTGCAGCGAGGACTTCTTCAGTCTTATTATGTCAAAAATTACATCCAGAATTTAGGCTGTGACGTAGTGGTGACACCACACATCTCTTCTGTTTGTTTGTTATTACTGAAACTTGTAGCTTGGGTAAGCGAAGTAAAATTGCTCCCTCATCTTTTCCCATACATACAATGTGGTCATGATTAAGACTTGGTTGGTCACAACTGCGTTAATTATTTTAAAAATGTTTATTATGAGTGACAAAGGGGAGAGAGGAGAGCTGCAAGCCATAAATTTGAAATAAGCGACTTGTTGGAAATTTGTGAGTATGCACTTTATTACGCAAACGAATCGTAACTTTGAAGAATGAACTCTCTACGTAGAAACCTTGCAGAATGAATTCTCATGATAAATTATACATCCGTAAATTCACTTATGAAGGATTTGCATATTGTGGTGAATTTCTAGATTCTCTCACAGCTAGCGAGAAATTACTTTTGTATCAAAGAAACTAGTGGAAATCGTGGCTAGGACAAATAAACGCCAATAATATATCCATATTCGCAGATTCCTTGAGCGCCCAACAATTTTTGAAATTAGGAGGAACGAAACGTGCTCAACACCCACTTTTTGCCCAAATTTTGACATCTTTGACTCATCTCGCAAACGACAATATAACTGTTACATTCATCTCGGTGAAGGCACACATTAGTTTCAACGAAAAAGTTGATGCACTGGCTAAAGCGGGAGCGGCAAAAGGAACTATAAGTTCAGACAAAATTCCTAAAGAAGATTTCTATCACGCCATCAAAGAACACCATCAGGAACGCTGGAAGAATGAATACGTTATCTCACAAAATGCAAGATTTTATAAAAGAGCAGCACCATTTCCTCCTCGGAAACCATGGTTTGTAGGCGTGTCGTCGAACCGCCGAGAAATAAAAACTATTTGTCGACTGCGCAGTAATCATGGTCTATGTGCATGGTATAACCAAAGATTTTTAAATAGCCAGGACTCAGCCATGTGTCAAGACTGCCGAGAGCGGGAGGTGGGCACGTTAGAGCATATTGTTATGATGTGCCCAACTTTCACGATGCCACGTAAAAGACTGTTCGACGATTTAACTTCGTTCCTCCACTCTCCATTTTGCTACAGCGACATACTGCGAGCTGAATCGGTTCTCCATAGACTTTACGAGTTTATAGTGGAAATAGGTTATTTAGGAAATTTAAAACATAAATATATTATGGATGTATATAAATTTATAATGCCAATAAAATAAAAAAAAATAAAAAAATCGTTTTTTCACCTCACCGCTCAATCTCTCACTTTCGAGTGTTTTATAGGGGGACTACGTACTGTGAAGGGGCGTCAGCGAGGGCAGAACGTACTGACTATCAGCGAGACTCAGGCTCTTCAAAAACTGAGAAGTTGGGCGTGATCCACGTACTTACTGACTCCTGCGAAAAAAAAAGAGGCAAGGATGATAAATCTGTGGAAGTAGTCGATATCATAACACATTTGGAATGCCGTATTGCGACCCACAGGAAGTAGAAGATGTCTTTTGCGAGTGGGTGTTGGAACGACCATCAGCGGAGGGCGACAAACTACAGCAGTTCGTTGAGTACATATATGACACTTACGTTTCTTCTGAAGCGCTATTCCCTCCGCGAATTTGGGCCAAAAAATCGGCAGAATTGACCCGTACCACTAATGCGTGCGAGTCCTTCAATTCTACGTTTAACAAAGAGTTCAACCACCCTCACCCCAACATATATCTCACGGTGGAAACCTTACTACAGGTACAAGTTGAAACGCACGCAGAAACCAATTCTGTACAGCAGGGTATGACCCAACAGCCCAAGCCCGACAGAGTAACGGTCCAACAGTGGGTTAACAGATACATAGAGCGGACAAAGAACGAAGGGTATCCAATTTACAAATTTGTAAAAAAAGTATCGAACAAATTGAGACCGCACTTTGAGAACGAAAATGATGCTTGAGTTTTATTTTTATGTTGTTTCCAGCATGATGATTTTTATTTATTGACGAAATGTTTTTTCAGCATGACACTTTTATGTTAGGTTTAGGATATTTCACTTTTATGACGAGATGTTCTTCAACACTGATACCAACCACAAATTTTTAACCACACCTTCACGTTTTCGTGGAGATAGTCCTCAGTCTGTAAAGTGGGAAGGAAAATTTGTGCAACTCTGTTCTAGCAACTCCTCGGGAGTCAGTAGGGAGTTTTGAGCGGAGCCGGGAGTCAGTGCGTAACTGCCTCTTTGGGAGTCAGTCCCTCAGTTCTCTTCATTTTTGGAGAAGCCGGGAGTCAAGTGTCCCAAATGCCGCCTAGGCTCCTAATTCCGCCTACTCACTTTCTGAAGGCTCTAACAGCACTTTCTACAGGTTTGAGATGATAACATCAAGTTCAAGGATTGCCTATTTAGGGGTGCTAGGAATCGTGGTCTTGTTGTTGCCCAAAAATGTGTGAATAACGTTGCTGTTTTCTTATGGTCTTCGATCGAACTGTTCTCCCAAATTCATCCAACTGAAACACCTGGCAAGATTGGTTTTTTAATTTTTTCTCTTGAATCACGTTAAAGCTTGTGATATAGAGATTCAACAGGTGCATTAAATTTAGAAAATAACCGTACCGAGTTGTTTTTATCAAATGATGTGTATGGAGTTATCACTGTTTAATTTCGCCTACAGAACAGCTCCTAATTTCGCCTACTAGGCGGAAATAGGAACACGTTGGAAATTCTTCCTCATCGCTTCTATCTCAATTCGCAGATGTCTGATGAAGCAGAAGATTTAAAGAAAGCGGTTTCATCACAAAATACTGTAGAGAGAGAGAGGGGGGTGAAAGTGTTGTCATCACCAGCTCACCATACAAACAAAGTTGGCTGATTTCTACGGTGCTAAATCCCCAAAGGCGTCAACAAGTGGCCAGTAGAAACTTCCCAAAAAAAGGAGTTAATAAAAAAAAAAATAATAATAATAATAAAAGCACAAAGAAGAACCCATGGAAACGACCGCCGTCCTCTTCCAGCCGAAGATGTGCCATATATCGATACTGACGATGACATGGACATCGATGACCCAGATTCCGAGGAAGATAACAACGACGTAGTGTGCATTTTGTGGCAAAACGTCTAGTGAAGACAAAGGCTGCAATGCATAAAATGCTATTCATGGTACCACATGCGACGCGGCTCCAGAGTGTCAAAGATGCTTGCTTAAATTAAGGTTTGCAGAAGCTAACCTTATTTGGAGGTATTATATTCACCAGTATCGTAATATAAGTTCATTTTAATTATATTTAGCTTTATACCAAATGAGTTTATTTCTTCACATCCTTAGTCTATTCCTGTTCCTAATTCCGCCTAACACCTGGTGGGCGAAATTGGGAACGCTTTTTGGGATTCACTATTTTGAGTTTTCTCACTCTATCTAGAATAACTTCTAGCAGGATTTTTAAACAGCAGTTTGGGATACAGGGATCAATGACAGGACTTCACTGGTAATATTAAGCATTTTTTGATCGGTTCCACCTAAAAACAAAGCTGCTATAAGGAAAAGCAGTAATGGTAGGCGGAATTTGGGACACTTACCCTACGTCTTGAGAGTGGATCCCGGGAGTCATTGTACAAGCCCCCGTTTTAAAATTAACTAATTATGGGTTCTCTCGTATGGCCCAATATTATTAATCAACGAGAATGATTAGAAGATCATTCTTGAATTCGAGCACAACCTAATCCCGAATTTAACTTTTCTGAATAGATGGAGTTCCAATGTGTGAGGTGATGGAACGGTATAGTTGGCCCCTTCCATTGAAAAATCGTTCGGGAGAAATCGTGCACGTACGGCGGACGGATCCAGGAAAAAATCGCACATTTGGATTTTACACCCTTTGGATAATCCATAAAAAAGGGTTAAACTTTTTTTTTTTTTTTTCAAGAATGCTCCTTATTACAATGGTTTAAATTATTGAATAATAAACCAAAAAATGTGAAGTGTTTGGTTGAATAGAAGAATATTGTTTAGAAGAAGTTATTTAACAATTTCTTTGCACCACAATGGATTGAATTTCAACTTAATGTATCATACTTTAATGTAATACGATAATTTTGGAAAATTCCCTCATAAAATTTACTCGAAGTGGGTAAAAGTGTTGGAAACTAATGTAATTCAACCTCATTTTCATCGGATAGAAGACACCTTGGGATTTTTTTTATCCTCTCGGATATATCATCCTTTTAGGAAACCCTTTTTCACGGTCGTTTTTCACCGTCACGCTAGACAAGGTGCTGCGTAGGAGACCCCGGAGCCGCGATTGAAAATAAGGGGCACTGGTGGCAGCAGATAAGGCCGCAATCATAATTGTGTTAAGGGCCCCGAAGTCAGTAGGAGCAAGTCGAGTGTGGTATTGGAACTCGGATGAGCCACCTGAGCTATCTGGTTTAGCGGTAAATTGTCGCCTGCGTCACAGGCTCTGAAGACCGCCCTATAAAAGGGCTTCGGGCTCCGGGGAAGACCTCAGAACTGTGCTGAACCTCCAGAACTTCACAGTACACACGCACCTATCGGGTGAGCAGCGCTTACTTTGTACTCAACATTTTTCAAATTTTCCACAATAGCTTCGTTTTAACATGGTTTTTATCCTTTCCATAAACGTCATAAAACTACCAATATTACGAAAGTAGCATGGACAAAAGTAGTAGTAGTGAACTAAGGGAGGCTTTTCCGAAAGCCCCCCTTGTGTTAAACGAAAACTTGTCCGACAGACTCCTTTGTTCTGAAGGAAAAGTCCTTCCTTCGGTATTTTCCTAGAGGGTTTTCAATTTCATTTCAAATGTAGTCTCTGTTAACACAAATTCAAATTCAAGTTAAACTTCAAAATCATTTCGAAGTTTTCTTTCAACACAAGGGGGTTGGTTCTCCACTGTGTACATGCTCAGGATTCCTGCTTTAATTCTAGACAGAGTTGAGATGTGATCATTACTTTGAAGAATGAATAATTTTCCGATTACTTTCATTGTAATGACGTATATTTGGCTAGTAACAATTTCAGTAAAAAGGAGATTGAAAATCCGAAGTTTTGGGGTTGAAATTACTCCAGAAGTAATCTCAATTACCATTCCAATTACTGTAATGGTAATCGTCATTCCGATTACTTTTTATTAATTCCGAGTTTAATTAATTCCTTACAAAAAAAACAAGTCATTTAAAAGGGAAAACACTTTTTACAGAAAATAACGATTTTCCAGACCGGGTCTATTCCATGGGGGGTGTATTCTTACAGGTTTGATGCGTTTAAGACGCAAGGTTCAAAGAAAAATCACAATCTAGTTTAAATACTCTCAAACATTTTATAAAAATAACAATCTGCCCGGAGAGTCTCTCATCTGTATTATACGATAATAAATAGATAACATTGTGTCATCTATCATTGTGGCATCAAATTCGCATTCTACCAATGCAGTAATCGGATTAAAAAAAGTAATCGAATTACCATTACAGTAATTGGAATGGTAATCGCGATTACCTGTCTTCAAAAGTAATTGGAATTTGTAATGGGTAATCGAATTACTTTCCTAACAACTCTGATTCTAGATCGCAGCTGTAAGCTTCCTTACCTCGAGATCCTGAAGATAACCTGTAAAGATTCCTAGTTCTCCAACAAAAATGCAAGAATAAAAAAGATTGTTGGTAGCTGGCTCAAGGATCAGCGATCCCAGAAGGGAACAGACAATTAAAACCCTTAATATGCTGTAGGGGAGTTTAGAGATCGAAAGGAGAACGCTCCCTTTACCACGTGAACAAAAAAACGTATAATGAATTAAAGGGGGTTCTCGGAAAAGATCTTCCTACAGAAAGGGGACCGTTTTCCAGGAAAGCCCCCGTTAGTTCACTAGTAGCGGTGATTTCAACTTAGAAACCCAATTCGTTACCAGAGTTCTGCTACCTCCTCAGTTGCGAACCAGTTAAATTTGATCACCGCTTGTTAAATTTTGATTCATCACATATTCCTGCTTCCAAATGGAATCCTGAAAGTCGCTACTTGAATCTCGTTCTACCAATAACGCCCCTATTCAGGATCCATTCCCTATTGCGGGTATTCTACGGTACGTAGCAACAAGCCTGGAAATTCAAATTAATTGGCTTGGACTCTCACATCAACTTCTTACGCTGCGGGAAGAGCAAACATGAATTACCCACAAGTACAGCCTTATTTCGCATGTTACCCACATGTAATATGATCTGAATCATTTTATATTCAACTATTTCTGGCTTGTACTTCGTTTTTAAACATTCTATATGTACATGTTGCAATAAGTGACTTCCCACCCAATTCGGCAGACCTTTTCGTTTATTATCCAATAATAAACCATTGTAATCGCTCTTGGAAAAAAAATGGTAACCCCCCCCCCCCTGAAAATTTAATGGTTTACGTTTCAAAGGGTGTAGAATCCAAATCTGCAATAAAAATTTCCGTCCGTCCGCCGACGCAATTTTCCAAACGGCTGGAGCAAAAAATCTGAAAAGAAAAATCCATGTTGGTCCGACAACGCCCCAATTCTTTAGCCAGCTCTCTCACTTAATTTAAAGTGCCCTTTAAGGGTTGTCAAAGTTTTGTAAAATCCCTAAAAACCTCAAAAAAGTCGAAGGAGGCCAAAATTTGGACTTTTTTTGAAGAACTTTCCATGAGGAATCGAATGAGCCCCACAGCAGGTACGTAGCTCAAACCATTCCCGATGTATGGCCGTTTTTTGATTTATGTTACCAACATTTGCATCCACATTCACTAAATCACTAGGTTACAAAGAGTTTTTTTTTTTGTTTTGATTATTCAGTTCAGCTAACCTAGTGATGTAGTGAATGTAGATACTGGAGTGAACTCCTAAAAGGGTTTATAGCCGATACACAGGTTGAAGCATTCTGATATGCATGCTCCGTCTTACGAAATTTAAAATTTTCAAATAGACTATTTTCCCATTGTAATCGCACTTGAAAAAAACGCTGCAAATTCTTTCACTGGGGTTTATTATTCAATGATTCATGATTTGAATTTCTACTAAGCTTTGGAGTGTGCGTGTTTCACAAGTGATAGAGCGATTATTGAATTTCAGGAGGCACATACAAATATGATCAACTGATCAATCCAAATAGGTATTTTGGTTGAGAACTGATTTAAGTGCTCTATGCATATCTCCTGAAATTCAATAATCGCTCTATCACCTGTGAAACACGCACACTCCAAAGCTTAGTAGAAATTCAAATCATGAATCATTGAATAATAAACCCAGTGAAAGAATTTGCAAGTTTTTTAGTAAATCTATATAATGAAATGCATTGTGTTCTAGATAATTCGCCTGTTCACTATGCGGAAAACCCGTTTAGTGATTCTGCCGGGAGTGCGGAGTTTGAACACGATCGGCTGTCTTCTCCTCTTCCTGGCCTGCCCGACCATCGCCTTCAAGGGCCAAGAGAACAGAGACGTGGAGCCCTTCTGCAAAGCCCAAGACATCAAAGAGTTTTGGTGAGCGCCTTTTGTTGTACTTACGTTTGTAGGTATCGAAAGTTCCCGTTATCTATAAAAAACCTTTCCCGTTACCTATAAATAGCAATATATGGTATCACCAAGAGGCGAAATATACGACGGAGGGTCCAATGTTCAAACAATCGAAATTTCACCTCTAAATTCACTAATTCTAAGCCTAGTAGTATACAGGGTGTTACATTTCGTGACGGTCACAGGCCAGGAGAAGATTCTACGGAAAATTTCTGATTGAAATTGTATTTCTTTAAATTAGTTTTCAAAATCTTGAAAATTAATTTAAAAAATGTCATTATTTCATGTGGCTAAGCGCTACTTGAAAACAGTTTTAACCTTAAAAATAATGCCTATACCATTATTACCCTCATCGTATTAACATTTTAGACATAAAATACAGTAGATGAATTAATAAAAATGATTTTTTTCTCGAATTTCTAATTCAATGTCAAATTGATCATAATTGAATCACATCACACTAATCAACATATTATCAATATACTCATGAATATTCAAATTTTTACTGGTTCTCTCTACTCATTGACACTGTTATTGACAGGGTGCAAGAATCACCATGGCCTGGAGACCTAGGGGGGTTAGGAGCCCGGAACCACGATATGGGATCACAACCACAGCTTGGAAAACTGACGGAACGCACATGTAAGGCTGAAGCCTCCATGATGACAAGGAATTCGGAAATACAACGAAAACTTTCAAGGGAAAATAGAAGGGTTGATAGGCGGGAAAACACTAGAAGGCTGGATTCCTCGGTGGATTCCCGTTATAGGTCGCAGGACACCCTTCCCGACGCCAGAAGGTTGGATCAAAACAGAAGGGACCGGATTGCTGATAGACGTGCAGAAACTACTCAATCCCTTGATGGAAGGAGGCGTTTGGACGAGAGAAGGATTCAAAACCACCGATCAAATACTGGGATAGTTAACAATCGAGAACGCATACACAGAGAGAATGGGAGTAGACGAGATATAAACCGTTTGGATCGATCAAGTACTGCCGCTGTGGAAAGGGAAATCAGATCTGATGAAAGGAAGGCTAGGGTGGACGCTGAGAGCATGCGCCGGAGCATTTCCCTCAACAGAAGGACGAGATCACTGGATAATGACAGAAATCTTGAGCGAATAAGGACTGGCCTTAGGGAGGACACACGAAGGAATACAAGGCGTGAAACTGAAGATAAGGCCACACGGAGTGAATCAAGGATGGAAACACGATTGGTCAACGACAACATGCGTCGAGATGTATCTATTGACAGAAGGATGAGGTCAACGGAAAATTCAAGGAGCAAAAGGCAAATTAGGTCAGAGCAATCAATTCGTGACGCCAGTAGAGAACAGAGGAGGTCCGAACTTCGAGAGGCTGGTAGGAGTACGAGACGAGAAGGTGAAAATACGAACTCACGCTTGGAGAGGAATTCTGATTTCAGGCGGATGGATACCAGGAGAATCGGAAAAGAAGCAGCACGGAGCGCTTTTCAATCCCAAGAATACAGAACAGTACGCGAAAGAATTGATGGGAACGTGAGGCAAATGTCGCAAAGCAGAATGGACCGAAACGTCAGGGATAGCCGGAGAGATGTGAGGTCTGTAGAGAGTAGAAGAAATATTGGAGAGGTAAGGATGGAACGAGACGAAGCAACTCGAGGTACGAGATTTTCTGCTAATCAACTTGTCAGGAGGTATAATGAACGAGCTGCTGAGATCCGGACAGGAATGGATAGACGATCCCAGGTAATTCGTGACGTGAATTTAGACCGTAGGAGCAATGACGACTTGCGTAGAGAAACTACTAGTGCAGAAAGAATGATGAAACGAATGGATATCAAAGATGCCAGGAGTAGGCAAACTGATAGGAGGAATGTTCAATCTCTTGATCGCAATTATCGTTCAGACAGAAATGGAAGAATTGATAATGAGGACAATAGAAGGAATAGCGAAAGACTTCAGACTAGAAACACAGAAAGGGACGTACTTGGAAGGATTCTATCCGCACGTATAACAGGAATGATGGCCGGAAAGACAGTGTTAGAGTTCGAGAATCAAGAAATACCAGGTTGGTCGACGGAATGAGACAAATTATCAGGTCAGACCGCTTAGCTTTGGATGGTGACCGAGTAAGACAGGTGGAGAGGAGGCGTTCTGGTGAAATAAGGAGAGACGCTAGGAGCGTAGAGATGTTGGAAAATTCAATTCGTAATACTAACGACATCAGGAGAGCGAGTGATGATGTTCGAGAATCTCGCTTTACTAGAAATACCCAATCTGTTCAGGATGTCTCACGAGATCAATCTCGTTATAGAGTTTCTGAAATTCGCCGAGAAAGATCCGCAAGTAGGCAAGACATCAGACGTGTCCGCGACAACAGCGTTGAAAGTAGAAGAATGAATGACAATAGAGACTCGCGAATCCCAGTTTCTCAACAAAACTTCGTCACCAGGAGAGAATCACGCAACCTTGTCCGAGTCGCTTCGGAACCCAACAGTTTGGATGAGCGTAGGTCTGAGGTTAGGAACCAAAGGGAATCTTCAAGGTTTACTGAACGACAAATATCTGGATTTTCTAGGGATGTAAGGCGATCCACTAGGGAAGCTGAGCAAAGTCGTCGCATAGTTCGGGAGCAGAGAGGTGATGATGTTTCATCCAGAATTCGTTCAAACGATGAAAGGTCTCGATTTGAAGAGAGGAACGTTTTACATAGAATTGAAAACGTGCGGGAAAGATTGCAAATCAGAAGGAATGCAAGGGACCTCAAAACGCAGAGGTTTGACAACGAACCTGACTTTAGGAGAGAACGACAGGTGAGAGATGCTGGACGGTCCAACACAATGAGATTAGAAAGTGCTGACAGACGTGCAGTAGATGGTTCAGAACGATCTGAAAGACAGGCGCGGTTGGTAGCCAATTATGGTCAAACAAGGCGAGAAGAGAACAGACAAGTACGAGAAAGTCGGATTGAGGGCAATACTTTGGTGAGGCGAGTTGATGCAAGGAGGATATCAACTGAATTTAGGAACTCTCAAATTGATAATACTGGTCGACGATCTGCGGAGAATGTTGGCGAAACAGGTAGGAAAAGCAGAAATGCTTCTAACAACAGGGAGAGGAGCAATCGAGTGTTTAACGAACGTTACGATGAATCCAGTATGAGGAGGTCAGATAGGACTGTCGAACGTTCAGGAGATGGTGGTCGGGCTTTAGAGGGGAGAGTCGAAAGTAGGTGGTCTGAAGGCAGCCGTAGACGTGTAAGTTCGTTGGAAAGGAACTCGAGCGATATGAAGCGGATGAGTTTAGACAGGAGGAGCTCTCGTCTTTCTCGATCAGTTGACGATATGAGGCGATCTGAGAGGAGAGGAGACATCGATTCTATGCGTCAAGATACAAGGCGATTCGACGCTAGGCGTGTAAGTGAAATTCAAATGGGAATTAGGAATTTGGGAATGAACAAGAATTCTATGGAGACACGCCGAACTGATATGAGGAGAATGGAAACAGAATCTAGACATGAAATCAGGATTGAAGATATGAGGAGATCCGAAAGGAGAGGAGAAATCGATTCTGCACGTCAAGTGACAAGACGATCCGGCGATAGGCGTGTTAGTGAAATTCAAAGGGAAATTAGGAATTTGGGAATGAACAGGAATTCTATGGAAACACGCCGGACTGATATGAGGAGAATGGAAATTGAATCTAGACATGAAATGAGGATTGAAGATATGAGACGATCCGACAAGTCCCAACTTTCAAGGACTGAGAGGGATGTAAGGAGGATGGGAAATACTCGATCTACGAATGACAGGAGGGAGAGGGAAGTCAGGCGTATCGATAATAGAATGAGATATTCAGAGGAAAAGGACTCAAGGGTCTCCCCATCAAGGATGAATATGAATATGTTTTCAGACGAAAGGAATGTTCGTGAACGTACGAAGCGAACAGAGAACAGGAGAGACGGACGAAGCCAAACGGATGCCAGGAGATTCGCCAGAGAGACTTCCACTGCTGTCAACGTGATTCGTTCTGACGATGGCTTTAGGCGCGCTGAGAGACTCGCTCGTGCCAACCTCAAAGGGATCGAAACCCGTCGAGCTCTTAAAATCCAGGACTCCCGGGCCCAAGACTTGCGAAAAACCAGAATGTCCAACCCTGAAGTCAAATCGGAACGAATTGTGAAACCTGAGAAGTCAGAAGAGCGTCAGACCTTCACCGAGAGAGCCAGCAAATGGCGCGCGCCAGCCCCCTACGCTGAACAAATCGACGGATTGAGCCAGAAAACCAACTACCTTGCAGCAGCCCAGAGCGTAAGTGAATTTTTACATCAACTCACTTCTAACTACTTTCTTTTTCGTTTTATTTTTTGCACCGCTAGCAAGTTTTTGCATAGAAATGATACATTACTGATTTTATATGGACTATAACAGAGTTGGAAACGGGTCCATAAAATGCACCCTGTTTTTCCACCCAGCATAATCAGGGGTTTTATTTTCTTACGTCGAAATTTGTCTATATCCAAGATATCTACATTCAATATTTGGTAAAAGAAAAGTCCAAAATAGTGGATTTTACTTAACTTGTTGATAGCCCAATTGCTACGACTAAACAGAAGATGGTTTTGCAAAAACTGCTAAAGAAACTTCCATTTGTTCGATTTTTGGTTTATTATTCAATAATAAACCATTGTAATCGCTCTTGAAAAAAAAATTCTACCCCCCCTGAAAATTTCATGGTTTACGTTTCAAAGGGTGTAGAATCCGAATCTGCAATAAAAAATTGTCCATCCGTCCGCCGTACGCAAATTTTCTCCCAAACGGCTGGAGCAAAAAATCTGAAATTTTCAGGAAAAATCAATATTGGTCCGACAACGCCCCAATTCTTCAGCCAGCACTCTCACTTAATTTAAAGTGTCCTTTAAGGGTTGTCAAAGTTTTGTAAAATCCCTAAAAAACTCAAAAAAGTCAAGGCGGCCTAAATTTGGACCTTTTTTGAACAACTTTCCATGAGGAATCGAATGAGCCCTTCCCCAGGTCCGTAGCTCAAACCATTCCCGATGTATGGCCCGATTTATGGATGCCAACATTTGCGTTATTTTGGTTTATTATTGTTTTTGTTTTGATTGCAGTAACCTAGTGAATCGTGAACATGGATACTGGAGTGAACTCATAAAAGGGTTTATAGCCGATACACGGGTTGAAGTATTCTGATAACCAAAAAAAAAAACGCTGCAAATTCTTTCACTGGGGTTTATTATTCATTTGGCTTGCATTCATAATTTGGATTTTTACTAAGCTTTGGAGAGTGCGTGTTCCACAGGTGATAGAGCGATTATTGAATTTCAGGAGGCACACAAATATGATCAACTGATCAATCCAAATAGGTATTTTGGTTGAGAACAGATTTACGTGCTCTATGCATATCTCCTGAAATTCAATAATCGCTCTATCACCTGTGAAACAGGGTCACTCCAAAGCTTAGTAGAAATTCAAATCATGAACGCAAGCCAATTGAATAATAAACCTCAGTGAAAGAATTTGCAGCGTTTTTTGTCGGATATTTGATATCTATCGAATAAATCCCTTGAATATTATGAATGCCAATTTTCAAATTAAAACTCATAATCGTTTTAACCAGTAACAACTGCTTGAAAGAAAACGAATTGATGTAATTGGCGGGTTTTGTCCCCGGAAGTATCACCCCAATGACGTCCTGCTTTAATTCTCACTGGTAATTTTCATTCGATCATTAAGTACCCCATACATTGCACTTTCTTAGAAAGCTCTCATCGATATAAGATGTCGTAGGTATGGAAATTGAAAAAGACTCGTTGAATCGCCCATTGGGTTTCTTCTATTAGACGAGTAGCTAAAAGCTGAAATACTTAAGTGAGCTAAAATCACTTAGAGCAAAACCTAACAACGTATTCAACATCGTTTTATATTGGCCCTTTAGGCTCCAAATATTCGCATATTCAGTTCTTGACGCCGTATTGAGGGCTTCCAGTGTGGTTGATTACGGAGGAGCTCAGTTACGTATTAGTTATTATTCATCTGACTTCGAAGAGATTTCGTAAGATTTTCTGTAAATGTACCTACTAGATATATGTTTTCTGAAAGAAAAAGACAATCTCTTTGTTATTTATGGAAGGTTATACGATAAGAATAATTTTTTTAAACGGCTTTGAGCCACTTGTAAACCTTTTCAAGTTTAATGATGATCCTCGGTTACTTAAACAGTAACTCGAATATAAACCTCATCAAAATCGTGGAACTCGTTAAGAGAAAAGCCCAAAACATACTATAACACGTTATTCATCAACTTAATTTTTAGAGATTCAATGTGTTCATCCCCTCGCTAACAACTGCTGATTTCTGTTTTGAAAGTTGAAGGAAGAAAGATTTGAAGAGTTAAGAGGGAAAATTTTAACTGTCCTGAAAAACATTTAGAAACTTTGTCCATGGATCTTTTATATTGATACTCCTTTAAATCAAAACAAAACTATTACAAATCAGTCTGGTTTTGAATAATTTACTGATATGATATTAGAGTATCTCCTGGTGAATGTACATTACACATAGGCACAAAATTCGGTCCAAATCCATGTACATGTTGTTGATTGTGTTGATTTCGGTGGTGTACATTTTGAGAACGGCCGCTGCAAGGAGGCTATTGAGAATTTCCTGAGAGATGTATTGATGTTTGATTGTGTGTTCCACGCAATTGACCTCAACTGAATTTTGAGCTGGGACCGATTTTCTAACTGATCATATATAATTTGTTGCAGATTGTCGCTAACTGGCTGGATACCTTTGACGTAAAGTAAGTAGCACAATCGTAAAAATAAATTCTGTAGCGAATCCTACTTAATTCGTTACTGAACAATGGTTTCCATATTTCAGTTTTCAATCCAAATTCATAATTTCAACACAATTTCAATTTTTTCACTCTGCAATAATTGTTGTGCCATTTTGGTCTGTTGGTTGCCACACCTGTTTTGCTTTCGTCATTGCACTATTGGAATTGGCAAATATTGATCGGAGTATTGACGAAATATTGATTGATGATTGGAGTATATTGACGGATATTAGGTTCGCTACCTCTTTCCGAAAGCCAGGACTTCAGCGAGCTTACTTCCATCTATAGATAAATGACAGGGAACCTCCACTAATTTCTTCATTCGCAACTTGAAATGAGTCCCATAATTATTTTGACACAATGAAGCCAATATTTAAAACAACAAACTTAGCTGGGTTGACGTGTTTAGAATTTCTTAATGGACGTTTGACATCGTACTGAAAACGATAAGGCAACTTTTCTCAACCGAAATGAATCTGATATTGACCTAGGTCAGACTATTTGAAGGACATTTTTATGTAAAAACGTAAACAAGCTCCTACATATGTGCCCAATACTGTCTTAAAATTATTAAATAATAAAAAAATTTTCAAATAATACTCAAATTTTGAGTCGTTTCCTTTCTATTTTCAAGCACATTAACTACCTCTTATGTCAACTTCATGAATAGGTAACTAACTATAGCCAATCACATACCTAAATGTGATGTCGATTTCATAATAACCTTATGGTATTTTCTCATTTGCAGGATGACTGATATTAGCAGACTTGGAGAGACCATGATGTACGGTGGAATCGTGTGCTACGCTCTTTTCGCGAATGTAAATAAAAAAGTTATTTTTTGAAGAAAACTCTATATTTCCATTTTTAAATCTTATATCTTTATTACTTCTGTAGTTTAGATTGTTAAATAGGTACGTGTCGTGAAACCAAAACAGGCTGTATTAAAGGGAATTTTGAGGTTGTGGTTCACTTCTATCCCGAACGTGATTCTTCGAAATGGATATGACTGAGATGGATAAATTTAATAAATATTGTTACCATATGTATTTCACAGTATTCAAATATAAATGTTGATTCAAGAGTATGCTGTGATTGTTTCTTCAAAAATGCTTCCCTGAAATCATCTATTGTTACTCTCACTCCCACTTAGTCGACTTGAGCCGACTTAAACAGAATGTTGGTGTTGGAGGGATGAATCCCGGCGAGTGAATATATTCATTCGTTTTTGACGTATTCTACAACTATGTTTTCACTTTTGACAATAATTTTTCAAAGTATATATGAAAAATTCCTCTTAACGTTTTGGACAAAAAAACTGTTTTTCCATGTAGTTGTATTGAGTAGAGGTGTCCTCAGATGATTCAATATTGGTTTGAATATATTCATTATTTGACGGAGTTGGTGACGTTTCTGTCCAGCTATGTGGACCCTATTCATACCTATGACAATAATTCATGTAATAAGTAAATATGATGTCAACAATTCTACATGGTTGATGTTATTTTAGAAGTCTTAATGTTTTGACTTCTTTTCCATGTAGTTGTAGAATTGATTTGAAGCAAAGCAAAAAAAGATGGAAATTACTAAAAAATTCAGGTAGAGGTGTCCTCAGATGATTCAATATTGGTGTTGGTTCAAATCAATTCTACAACTACATGGAAAAGAAGTCAAAACGTTAAGACTTCTAAAATAACATCAACCATGTAGAATTGTTGGCATCATATATACTTATTACATGAATTATTGTCATAGGTATGAATAGGGTCCACATAGCTGGACAGAAACGTCACCAAAAATAAACCTTTGGCTGCTACAAGGTGTTTTCCTTTAAAAACGTCAACTTTTCATAATTTAACAGAATGAGCGTCACACAGCCGAGCGTGACGGCTCAGCCTCATTCAATCCGAAAATCTTGGCACACGTATTCTACAACTAATTTCCAACAAAAAGTGCCTCCTAGAGATTTTTTTTTAGAGGCTTCGTTTTTGAGTTATTTCACTTTGAAGATTTTTTTCTTACGTCACTAAAACAGCCGTACCTCCGGCGTTTTCAAAGTATTTGCAAATCTGAGTATACCGTTGGAAAGAGCATACAATTATCTATTAATTAATAGAGCATCAATTGTCTATCGTCTCAATCTTAAATAATAATCTTTTAAAAGGAACTAAGAGGTGAAAATGAGCCTGAAAAGTAAATTTTGTCAAATTTTGAAAAAAATTATTTTTTTAATGTTTTATTAGCCCCCTTAATTTTAATGATGCGTTTGAGACTGTAAACTTGAAAAATGCGCAAAAGTCTCAGCTTTCCAATGGTATGTTTAATTCTTAGGTTTTAGAGGGAACTTTTTCGAAGAAATTGAGATTTTATGCAAAAAATCGTATTTTATGTATTTTCAAGCACATTTGAGGTTTTTTTTAAATAAAAAAAGAGAATAAAACCTACATAGCTAAAACTTTTTTTCTTTTTCTGGATGTAGAGTGTATCATGTCAACGGCATTACCTATAAAATTTAAGTTTGAGTGAGAGCATCCGCGGAATGAATTGATGTAAATCAACTGTTAAATGTCTCCCGTTCTTCCTGATATCTTGAGGTTTGATCCCGTTGTTTGTTATGATTTCCTCTTCTTCATCGTTGATAGAAACATCGTCACGAGCGAAATGTTGAGTATGATAATGTGATTAACGGTCAAAGGTAGATCCACACACCCGTTCGATCACATCAAATGTGCTTGAATATACACGTTTTTTTGCATAAAATCTCAATTTCCTCAAAAAAGTTCCCTCTAAAACCTAAAAATTAAATATACCATTGGAAAGCTGAGACTTTTGCGCATTTTTTAAGCTTACAGGCTTAAACGTATCATTAAAATTAAGGGGGCTAATGAGCCATTAAAAAAATAATTTTTTTCAAAATTTGACAAAATTTACTTTTCAGGCTCATTTTTACCCCTTAGTTCCTTTTAAAAGATTATTATTAAAGACTGAGACGATAGATAATTGTATGCTCTTTCCAACGGCATACTTAGATTTGCAAATACTTTGAAAACGCCGGAGTTACGGCTGTTTTAGTGACGTAAGTTCGAAAACACGAAAAAAATCTTGAAAGTGAAATAGCTCAAAAACGAAGCCTGTAGAAAAAATCTCTGCGAGGCACTTTCTGTTGGAAACTAGTTGTAAAATACGTGAGCGAAGATTTTCGGATCATACGCTGTACACCCTGTATACAGGGTGTTTCAATGCGTGACGGTCACAGGCCAGGAGACGATTCTACGGAAAATTTCTGATCGAAAATGCCTCTTAGCAATTTTATTTTACACCATTGGAAATGCAGTTTTTTTCAATTTTAAGATTTTCTCGTTTTTTCGACCTTACCGCATTAAAACGGCCATATCTCCCACATTTTGCGTGCGATTTCAAATCTGAACCCACTAATGGAAAGAGCGTTGAATTTCCTATTGCCCCAATGGGGAACCAACGTTTTTGAGCGAGCGAAACGGGTGAAAAACTCAGCTTGAAAAGGACACATTGTCAAATCGTGGAAATCTTGACTTTTTTCAAACGCTTATGAGTCCATGTAATAAGGCATGTGAATTTTAGCCTGTAGTCCTAAAAGATGCGCCAAAATGTAAGCTTTCCAACGATATAACCAGATTTGAAATTCCATGTAGTTTTCTGGGAGAAAATTGCTTTTAAGTAAGAAAAACGTGGTTTTTGACTGGGTACTCCGGTTTTTCATCATGCGTTGATTCGTCTGGTGAAAAGTATTAAATCATTAATGAAGCATTGTGATAAATTTTTACATTTTTACTGTAGATACTGTTCAAAATTCCCATCATTCAATTTATTGTTTATTCAATTTAATTTATTATCTGCGATGCAGATTTGTACACAAAGGAATCACAGTCCGCCGGGCTGTTCCAAAAAAAAAAAAAAAAAAAAAAAACCTTTGTACTTACCATTGCTTTTTTTCTAAATACAGATGAACCGAAACCCGCATTGTGATTAACGGACAGATACACGACACAGCATTCACGTAAACATCATACTTTAGGTACCTGAGGAAATACCCTTTTATTGGAAACCCGTCTGTAAGGGAATCGCCGTTGATATTTCCTCACAGCTTCACGGGCATTTACATTTGTGTACCTACCCATACACAAGCATTCCACGTTGGTGAATGTCACAGGCATTGTACTGATGCGAACAACGAAAAGCAACTAATTATCACAGAGGTTTTTTTGGAACAGCCCGGCGGACTCTGACTCCTTCGTGTACAAATCTGCGTCGCTCATTGATAGGAAAGGGCTCATAGATTGAATGGTGGGCATTTTGAACAGTATTTACTGTAAAAATGTACAATTTATTACATTGCTACATCAATAATTTTTTTTTTTTTTTTTTTTTTTTACCAGATGAATCAACGCCTGATGAAAAACCGGAGTATCCAGTCAAAAACCACGTTATTCTTACTTGAAAAGCCATTTTCTCCCAGAAAACCACACGGGATTTCAAATCTGGTTATATCGCAGGAAAGCCTAAATTTTGGCTCATCTTTTAGCACTACAGGCTAAAATTCACATGCCTTATTACAGGGACTCATAAGCGTTTGAAGAGAGTCGAGATCTCCACGATTTGACAACGTGTCCTTTTCAAACTGATTTTTTCACCCGTTTCGCCCGCTCAAAAACGTTGGTTCTCCGTTGCGGCAATAGGAAATTCAACGCACTTTCCAATAGTGGGTTCAGATTTGGAATAGCACGCAAAATGTGGGAGATATGGCCGTTTTAATGTGGTAAGGTCGAAAAAACGAGAAAAATTTTTAAATTGAAAAAAAAAAAAAAAAAAAAAAAAAAAAAACCGCATTTCCAAGAGTGTAAACAAAAATTGCTAGGAGGCATTTTCGATCAGAAATTTTCCGTAGAATCGTCTCCTGGCCTGTGACCGTCATGAAATGTAACACCCTGTTTAAAATAATAATGTTAAAGTCGGCTCGATTCGTCTTGTTGAAGTTTTCACTTCTATCGTGTGGTCTGAAGGACACACTTGTTTGTCTAACCAAGTCGTAAAGTTGGTTGAACAAAATCCCGCTAGAATGCCCTCTATGGGAAACCGGCATTGCCCTCTTTGCAGGGGAGTCTACTGAAGGCGATAAAGGTTTCAAGCGCATTCTAGCGGGATTTTGTTCAACCAACTTTACGACGTGGTTAACAAAATCCCGCTAGAATGCGCTCGCAACCTTTATCGCCCTCTTTGCAAGTGACGCTATTGAAGGCAATAAAGGTTTCAAGCGCCTGCTCGCGGGATTTCGTACAACCAACTTTACGACGTGGTTAGACAAAAATAGCCGCTAGAATGCGCTCAAAACTTTCATCGCCTTCAGTAGACTCTCCTGCAAAGAGGGCAATGGTGGTTTCAAGCGCATTCTAGCGGGATTTAGTTCAACCTACTTTACGGGATTTAGTTCAACTTCTGAAGTTGGACGAAATCCCACTAGAATTCGCTCAAAACCTTTATCGCCCTCTTTGCAGGGGAATCTACTGATGGCAATGAAGGTTTCGAGCGCATTCTAGCGGGATTTCGTCCAACTTCAGAAGTTGAACATCTCTCCGTATCGTCTTTGTGCGCTGAGGTTCGGTACTCAATCTCATGTTACCATAAAATCGTCGTTTTTTTTAATCTGTCCATATTTTTTTTTTTGAGTAGTTGGATGAAACTTTGATCACTTCACAAACGAAGATCATGTTGATTATACATTTTACAGCTACCTAATGGACTATCCCCAAGTAGTAAGTGGTGCATAAAAAAATTTGATCTGAAAATTTTAATGAAACGGTTGATTTTCAGTAAAACTATCCATTCAAGCTAAAAATATAAATTTGTTGAGATATATCTGTTTTTAGTTTTTGAAATTCAACTTTTCAAGTTTCTATCTCAATCCCAAGGAAATATATTTAAATGGAAAAGTTTATTTGGAGTCATTGCAACACCTTCATTCAATGAAGAAATTGGCCATAATTTTGTTCTGTAGTACAGGTACTATGTAGGTCTACATTTTCTCAAATCTGATCTTGTTTCACAGTACTTAAAAATCCCTGGTCAACAAACTCAAGCTCTCTTTTAGAAAATTCGATTTTTTGGCCAAAGAAAGAAGTTTTATTTAATCTTAGGGGGAATTAATCACCTATTGTGTGAAATGACATAGATACATAACTTCAAGTTGATTTTGATGCCATTGGAATAGCTCCATCTTCCGAGAAAATTCTTTAATTGAAACATTTCTAAATAAAAAATTGAATTGTTAATAGTAGTTATCTTTCTGTGGAGATGTACTTTAACCGTCAACACCAGGCAGCGCTAAAGTGGACACCAGAAATCATCGGTGTTACTCATCGCTCTTCCAAAATAATCAAGTCGTAGCACCACAAAGTGAAGAGGAAGATCTGTCATGTACTGTTGTGTTATAAAAACGTAAGGTTATTTTCGAAACCACAATTTTTTTGCGTTCTACCGAGAATAAAACTTACTTTATGAACTATTTTGTTGGGAAAACTTTTCAGCATTTCGGTTTTTCAGTTTAATTTTTTATTTAACTGATAGTCCGGGAAGGATTAAGGCGGTGCGTTGTTTCTTAATTCTGCTCTGACTCAGTAATTTAATCGGGAAGATGCCTGCTCCTGCCAAGTCTGGTGCAAGTTTCGTGGATTCTCTCACCACTAAATTGGCCAAAATTAATTCGAAATCCGTAATGTTCCATTATCTGCCGATGGCGGGGGCTGCCAGCTACGGAACTCTGTCGGTGAATGTGATGAATCCAAGCCTGATCATGAGGTAAACTTGATGGCTACCTACGCCACATAGAATTACGAAGAAGATTAAGAATTAAGAGTAAAAGATCATTTTCGAAACCGTATTTAGCCTGTGTGCATAGGCTACTCTCCAACGCTAATTAATACCAAGGATTAGCATTGCTTTAGTATATAGCTCATGGCTCATTCTAAAATTATGGGTGATTTTAAGGGCTAACAAAATCTCATAATTGAACTCCGATTTTCACCATTTTGTTGGTCCCTTCCGATTCCTGAACATGCCTTTAGACACACCCTGGAGTAGGCACAAACTTTACTGAATAGTTTTGAAGTTATGGTATTTTGGAAATTTGGGGGACTTTTCCTTTTTGTAGGGCGTGAGAGCAGTTGTAGGTTGTGAGAAAAACGTCAGCTGAAGGAGCATTCTGACTCATTTCTTTCATATTATCCTTGCTGGAATATAAATCTTGCATTTTGGTTTATTATTCAATAATAACCATAAATTATTACATTACGAGTTACAATAAACTCGTACGCTGTACACACAATCCCAAACGGCTATGGCAAAAAATCTGAAATTTTCAGGAAAAATCCATGTTGGTCTGACGACGCCCCAATCCCTTAGCCAGCTCTCTCACTTAATTTAAAGTGCCTTTTAAGGGTTGTCAAAGTTTTGTAAAATCCCTAAAAACCTCAATAAAAGTCAAGGCGGCCTAAATTTGTATTTTTTTGAAGAACTTTCCATGAGGAATCGAATGAGCCCCTCCCCAGGTCCGTAGCTCAAACCATTCCCGATGTATGGCCCGATTTATGGTGCCAACATTTGCATCCACATTCACTACATCACTAGGTTACTGCAATCAAAACAAACACAAGTTTTTTTTGTTTTGGGTTTTTTTGTTATGATTGCAGTAACCTAGTGGTGTAGTGAATGTGGATACTGGAGTGAACCCCTAAAAGGGTTTATAGCCGATACACGGTTGAAGCATTCTGATATGCATGCTCCGTCTTACGAAATTTAAATTTTTCAAATAGAATATTTGTCCATTGTAATCGCCTTGTTTTGCAAAAAACGCTGCAAATTCTTTCACTAGGGTTTATTATTCAATGATTCATGATTTGAATTTCTAGTAAGCTTTGGAGTGTGCGGGTTTCACAGGTGATAGAGCGACTATTGAATTTCAGGAGGCAAACAAATATGATCACCTGATCAATCCAAATAGGTATTTTGGTTGAGAACCGATTTACGTGCTCTTTGCATATCTCCTGAAATTCAATAATCGCTCTATCCTGTGAAACAAGAACACTCCAAAGCTTAGTAGAAATTCAAATCATGAACGCAAGCCAATTGAATAATAAACCCCAGTGAATGAATTTGCAGCGTTTTTTCCAATGGGGAAAAAAATCTTACTTTAGAACTTCGTAATTGAACTATGAATCTGGCGAAGAACGTCCTATACCAAAAACCTTATACCATTTTATTAAATCTACAAGTAGTATGTAAGAACTGTAGATCACAATCCATGTGATTCATTCGATTAATCAACATCAAAGAAGAATTTAGGTAATATTAATATTTCTCAATTCGTCAAACCTTCTGTTGCCGCCTGAACTTAATAGAATTTGATACCGAGAATACGTAGGGCATTGCTAATCTATGGTTTTTGAGAAAAGCCTTAGATGGTGGAGCAGCGGACTTTTTGATTTTCGTAATCAAGTTCATCTTGCAACTAACAAATTTTTTTAGTGAGGGGGTTTGTTATTTTTCAGTTGCAACTTAGTTATTAATTTGTAATAATAAACCAGAAACCGTCGTAGGAGCTTTATATCAAGAGATGTGTCCCCCTCACCCTTTGTGTCGGGGTCTCCATCGTGGCACACCGACTAAAAAACACCGTTCCTTCGTTTTTAGGAATAAACCGGGACAACCGTCATAGGGTTCCTGGTCTTCACTACTTCTATCATTCCCAGCTTCTGTTCACTTATTTTCTTTGAGCACCATAGTGATATATGTGCTGACTTCATTCTCCGCAGATTGTATCATCTTTTCTATTAATGTTTCTGGGCTAAAAACACCTATTACTCCGACCAACTCCTGCCTTAGCTGCTGCCATTTTGGGCATATAAAGAATGTGTGCTCTACATCATCGTCCCCCATTTTGCCTCGGGAGTCTTCCCTATTTTCTTCTATGTCTATGTCTCAGCATGTTGGAATTGACCTATCTGGTTGTTATTTTCAGGATGAGCCCAACGAGAGACATCACCAACATCCTACTGGGAGTTTCAGTTGCGGGTTCACTTCTTTATATCTACGACCGCCCTCATCTCAAGACCTCGACTGCCTCCAAAAGAATGCTTTACAGGTAAATGACATAATATTGGTAAAATTACGCCATTCGACAATATCAGTAGTTGAGTTTGAAAGCTCTGTTGAAACCTTGATTGTTCGTTTCGTGCAGCTGTAATAACTTTCCTTGGTTTTTTTAGGTGTACCCACAAAATTGATATTGATAGATTAAAACAGGCTGCAAATTCTTTCACTGGGGTTTATAATTCAATGATTCATGATTTGAATTTCTACTAAGCTTTAGAGTGTGCGTGTTTCACAGGTGATAGAGCGATTATTGAATTTCAGAAGGCACACAAATATGATCAACTGATCAATCCAAATAGGTATTTTGGTTGAGAACCGATTTAAGTGCTCTATGCATATCTCCTGAAATTCAATAATCGCTCTATCAACTGTGAAACACGCACACTCTTAAGCTTGTAGAAATTCAAAGTATGAATGCAAGCCAAATGAATGAAATTGAATAATAAACCCCTGTGAAAGAATTTGCAGCGTTTTGTACTCCGTAATCGTCTTACCGAGGTACTGGCAATATCTCCTCCTCTCTCGGTCACTTTCCTATTAGTGGGTTTCCGATCTTTCTTTCCTTTGCCCATAATTGTCACATCACCAAATTATTTACCTGACACCATGTGAAGTTATATGAATTGGATATATAATGATTATTTAATTATAGTTGCATAGAAGTAGGCACTTTTGATAACACTTTGATAAGTAACTAATTTATTCTCTGACGTGGCTAAAACATGGGTTTACCAAGTATAACTATTGGAGTTGTAGCTAACACTGCACTTATCAATGAAAATTTCATGGTGTTTAGAATCCAAATCTGCAAAAAAAAAGAAAATCAAGGCGGCCTAAATATGGACTTTTTTTTAAGAACTTTCCATGAGAAATCGAACAAGCCACTCCCCAGGTCTGTAGCTCAAACCATTCCCGATATATGGCATGATCTTATGCTGCCAACATCCGCCTTCGCAGGGGGGGGTTAGAAATTTTTTTTTCAAGAGCGATTACAGTGGTTTATTATTGAATAATAAACCAAAATACCGCTTCTTCAAAAGCTACATTCTGCTTTTCACTACTCAAGATAGATATGTATTGGACTAGTATTGGATATGTGTCCAGCAGAATGAATTTGTTAACGGTTTGAGATGAATAACAATGCGTTTGCTATGGTTTCCTTTTTGATAACAACATCAGTCCCTCAGAGTGAAGTAGTCCCCTCAGTTCCACGACCTCTGGCCTCATGAAAATTTCAGCTTGTTCTGAACAACGTGTAATGGGCTAGATTGCAAAATATAAGGTACAAAAAATAACATCTGCTGAACATGTTATGGGCCTCCATGTGTCTGGAATCGTCGAATGGACGAATCGTCTACCCCTATGATAAGTGTGGTGGGTCTGGTTATTTCCCTCTGCCTGATTCTTTAAATCAGCGTCACAATCGTATTGCTGGCATTAACAGCATTCAGCCCTTAGAAGGGGCCACTGTACCATCCCATCGCCTCATCTATGTTTCAATGATTGCCCTTGTGTTTGAACCTGAGTTTAGCCTGGCGTGAGATGAAAGTTTGTACTACCCCTTCTAGTGAGGTGTATTGTTACTGAGATAAGTAATGAACGCAACCGTGAGTTCTCAATCGGTTAGGTGGGAACACAGGGCATCAGAAACTTTTGCAGCGCTCCCTGGCAACAGAAGGAAAGATATTCTCCAGCGTCGGTAAGTTATTCACAACCGTGACTTTTGAATATCTTGGGTAAGGAAAGAGAGAGTTGTTGGGAAAGTTTGTAGGTTAGACGAGAGACGTGAATGAGTGTGAAAGAGTGGACAACCAAGCGTGGGGCACGAGGGCGTATATACAGCCTGGGGGATTGACGCCATGTCACCTGACCACACCAGTCGTTTGGGAAGGCGTTGCTTCCGCACGCTTGGTTTTCCAAGCTCGTTTATTCGGTTGTAATATGTACAACATGTTGGGTTCACAACACCTTGAATAATTAATTTAACTCCTATCCTGATCATGGTGACCCCCCCTCCCCCTGTTCGTAGCAATAAAGTGAACTGTTCTATGTTGTAACGTTTTCTTGAATGTTTCTGTCTACAGTGGATTCGGGGCCGTCATCTTCAACTTTGGATCTGTGCTGGTCTGGGCGGTCCTCCGGTCGTCGACCAGGAGCAACTGTATTGCCACCATCATCGGCCTGACATCGGGAGCTGGTTTGGCCTTTGCCGGCCTCAACTACCTACAGTTCATAGATCAAATCACCGACAAACCTACATGATGATATGCGAAATCGCATTGAATCATCCTAATCAACTTTTACCAGCTAGTCTCAATCCGTAGAAAGACCTCTGACTTGAAGGAATACCTTCCTCTTGCTTTGTGATTTTTGTTGTTTATCGTGTACCTATTCGCATGTAACTTTCTACAGATCGGGTGAAGTTAGTCGTTTTTGCTTTAGTTTCCCCAATATAACAAATAGGCACCCTAAATGATTTATGTAATTGAAAACTTCTTGTCTAAAGCAGAAATAATCTGGAATTGTGATTAAACTGAAAAATTCCCAGTGTGGCACTGCTTTGTATGTACTACACGTCTGCCTACGTTAATACTTCAACCCACATATCTGCCCTCAAACTAATAATGGATTGTTTATTGCCCTTCAACTAAATATTTACGTGACTAGGAAAAATATCGACCCTATGGTTATGGTATTTTTCCAACTTCTGTGATAGGTATCTGATTATTTCTGCTTCAAGTATCATTACAAACCATGATCAAATCTGGCTAAATAATTTCCTGCTTACAGATAACGATTTAATTTTTATTGAGACTTTGATTTTGTTTTCAACTGAAGACGATAAAAAATCATTCAAACGCACAGAGATGATTGAAAGGCAAAATTTTGCATTTACCCAGTTAACTATTGGAAACCAAAATAAACATTTGTCTTAGTATGTCAATGTATGTATAGTTAGTAATTGGAACATGCAGATAGCATTAAGTTTGTGATTTTTTTTTTGGTACCTAATCACTAGTAATTGTATCTAAGTTATTTTTAATGAAAACCCTATAAATTCTCTCTGAATAGACCACTGTTTGTGCTCATTGATTCCCTTGTTTCACTTTACTCTTTCATCACCAGTTCTTCTCTCTAAACTATTTACAAATAAGTGATCAAAAAAAAAGACGCGTACAAAGCCTTTAATAAAAATTGCAAGGGATGTTACCCCACCAATATTGCCAAATATAGTAGAACAATGGAATCTAATTCCTACACATCAGCCTGGATTTAGAACAAAACATTCAACAAGTGATCAAGTCCACAGGATAACGGATGTAATCGAAAATGCACTGGAAAATAAGCAAGTGTGTAGCGCTGTATTTCTTGATGTGTCACGAGCCTTTGATAAAGTGTGGCATGTAGGGTTAATTAACAAATTGCAAGGGATGTTACCCCACCAATATTGCCAAATACTAGAGAAAGCTTTATTGGCTGTTGGGCCGACATTCACACCTCAGTTTGCACAATAAATTGCTGTTATACAAAACAGTACTTATGCCTTTCTGGACCTATGGTATTCAGCTATGGGGATGCACAGCTAAAAGTAACATGAAAATGGTTCAAATATTCCAAAATAAGGTACTAAGGAGTATTGTGAATGCTCCATGGTACATTCGTAATGATGACCTCCACAAGGACCTCAAAATCGAAAGAGTCACCGATGTCACTAAAACAGGGCTCCCCAACTAAATTTTTCCAAGGTACAACAATGACGAGGACCCCCACTATTTCCTAAGCCTGAAATTACCTGAAAAGAGTCAAAATATGTGAAAAAATAAATCAAACGAATGCTATACAATGTATATTGTTACGGCATATAGCCAAACTAGGGTCCCATCTAGTTCCAGTGCCAGCACTAGAGTGTGCTACCGTTAATATATTTATTTTTTACATCTTGCGGGCCACCATTTGGGAACCGTTGCACTAAAAGATACGCAAGGAACTACGAAAAGAGGCTTCTTGCACATACCAACCCAGAAGCCAAACAGCTCCTCGACAACTCCCAAATAAACCGACGCCTGAAAAGGACCAAGCCATTGGACCTTCGATGCTGATGTGAAGCTGAAATGTGGTGTATTGTCAATGGGCTAACACTCGGATTTATTGCGGATTATGTGAAGTAAATATGTAGATAGTTGCCTGTACATGATCTCAGATGTAACTAGTTGATATATTAACAAATAAACGCTCTATATATATAATAAAACTTTCATAACTCCGAACTGGGAACATTTTGAATCATTAGTACGGCAAAATTCAATGTTTGTTTTAATCATTGCAAGGAAATTAACCACAAAACGGTTAAAAACGTATGGCGTTTATGTACTTATTTACAAGTAGGTAAAGTATTAAATACTACAAAACTGAATAATGTGCCAGTCAACTACTTGTCACTATTACAACTCAATCACTGTCTGAATCAGAGTCTTCATCCTCATCGTGAACTTCCTGAGCGTATAAATGTGTAAAAACTTCGTATTCCAAAGGGCTTAGTCGAGCAACGTTCTTAGCGAATTGTTCATCTGTCGTGTCCAATATTTCAGGTAAAGGAGGGTTGCTAGGTTTCGAATCTTTCACCGCAATTTTGTAGACGCCGCAACGTTTCAAGAATTCGTATCTCACGCGCATATGTTTCAACGGATGCCCCAGCGCGGAAGAATTGACTATTTGAGAATTCGGAACGCCCAGTTTCTTGTTCAAAAAATCCAACTTCGAAGAGATGTCTGTATTTTTTTCATAAACTATTTGAGGGCAGTTGAGATATAACTTGTAGACGTAATTTTCTGAAAACAAACTCGAAAGGAAAGTGAAAGAGCCCATGATTCGCGAGCGGTCCACTAACAACAGGTCGGGGTTTTCTGTCAATAAGTGTAGAAGCTTGTGGTGGCCGAACTGGCATGAGCCCCATGAACTCATAGTGCGGTTTAGTTTATTTACGTCCAAAGGCACCGGCATCAGTTTCGTTAGAATTTCTCTGGAGGCATCTTCGGGGAAACCGTTGTCCAGCAAACATTGTAAAATATGAGGCTCGTAGTGACGACCCGGGTTTTCTGGCGACGCAGTTGATGTCAGCGGTTTGACATTTTGATGAGCGGGTTTTGGTGCAACGACGCAAAATTTCTTGGCACTTTTGAAAAGTTCAGAATAATAATGGGTTGCTTGGTTGATCTTCAAAATACTCAAATTTCCACGGCTGGCGGAAGACCAACTTCGGCTTACACCCAAGATGAGGCCTCTAGTTGGCAACATTGTCCAGTTTTTTCCACATAAATCATTCACGTAATCTGAAACAAAACCGTAGCTGTCATTATACCAGCTACCTCCAGAGGGGTGTGAATCCCCCACAAAGAAATACAAGTTCTTACAAAGTAAATCGTTATTTTTAGTGAAAACGCAGATCTGCATATTTGTTGTATGAGTATCATACTTGAACAAATTTTATGAAACTTGGCTCAAGAAGTACACATTAACTGGAGATGTGGATCAAACCATTTTAACCAACTAAATAAATGGCTAGTTTTTAGCCATAATTGTAAGGAAAGAAAGCTTTATAATCTTGCAAAGGAAATAAATATTAATTAGCCTCCAAATCCGTTGCGCAGATTACTTCCTAGAAAGTCAGTAAAGTATGCGCTTGCCCTGAAGTGAATTTATAATGATCGAACTCTTGAGGCACCTGGTTGAGAACGTAGGCATTTAAGGTTGATGCCCTTTGACTTGACCTGTTTGGTATATATGTATAATAGTAACTACCGGTTGCTAAACCAGGAAACTAAAATTTGTTGGTCCAAGCACATTTTCATGACGATTGTGGTGATATTCTCCACTAGATAATTAACTCTAATTACGACGTATGACTTGTTGCCATGCAACCATTATTGTGTTAACTTAGAAATTCATATTTCATATGCAACGTTGAATTTTGGCTAATAAAGCCTTGCTTTTCAAAAGGTTTTATATCAACGATTACTATCTAAGTATATTTGTGCGAGTTAGCCCCTAAACAATACCTAAAAACTCCATCGGACAAATAGTACCGAGTGCGCAAACCATCTGAAGCATCAATTTCAAACGTTATATTACGATTTTGATCAAGTTGGGGAGCGTCCCATGATTTCGTTGGTATTTGTAACAACCATTTCCCCATGTGCTTGTGCACACACACCTCGAAATTACAGACAAAACTCCGAAAACGAATTGGCCGATTTTCATTAAAAGGCCAGGGATTGTATCAATCAGCTCTTGATAGAATGACTTGGCCAAAACAGCTATCTGGTATCCAATACAGATGAAACCTTTACGAAATCATTTGTGGCTTTTATAGGCCAGAAAGTGGTGTTTATTTACCTGTGCTTGATTAAGAAGCTCTGCGAAACACAACTCATGCTATGGCCACATGATTAGGATGACGTTATCAATAAGTATAAGGACATGACTATTACGATTACTATAATAATAAACTATATATTATATATTATTTAAGCTGTCCAGAACCAATTCAAATTGATTTGAAAATTTCAAAATATAACTAGGCCTAAAAGTTAAACTAACGTATAGCGTCACTACAATAATCTGATAAAAATTCGTGGTTATCAGGGCTTGTGGTTGTGGTTCAGAAGAATCCATGGAGGAAAAACAGAAATTCCTGATTTTTATGCGGGAATTCCGTATTCAGTTTTTATCTGAAAATACTACACCAGGGTCTGAAGAAATAGATATTCTGACATCTGAAACCATTCACTAAGATTTGAGAGAATTTTGCGAGTTTGAAAAACAGTGGTTAGCGGTATAGAGGCTGTTATGTTGCGACGTTCCTGCATTCGATGGAGTTGGACTTCCCTTCTGGCTCCATCCTTGTCGATTCCTTGCGGTTATCCAGTAAGCAGGTTATGAGATGCGCCGTCAGAAATGTAAACAACAATGTTGATTTAACATGGGTCCTGAGATATATTCTTCCCGATTTTTTGTAGTTGAATGGGAAGAAAAGGCAAATCATGTTTCATGTAAGAGTTTCTCGGTGTAGAAGGATGCGGGAAAGTTTTCGTGACCTTTCCACTCGTCCTGGGACGATCAGACTGCAGGAAAACGTTGTTAGAAGCCGCTTGTCGTCAAAGATCACTTCGATGTAAGTAAAATTTTCTTTTTCTGAATATTGTTATTGCTTGAGACACTTGATAGGTACACGCGACTAGATCTATACAAAAAAGGAAGGTAAAATCACAGAATAGGTAACGCACCTCTTATCAGTGATAAGTTATCACACCGTCGCCCGCCATATCGATATAGGTCCACGGTATCGATACATAAATCGAAGAAACGTGTGATTAATACCTCAGCTGTGCAACAATATCGGGGTTTGGTCCGGGATTAAAAGAAACATCAATACGAATGAAAGCAACAATTTCGGGTTTGAAAGCAAAAATCTCCTATCGTCTAGTTTGGTGTCTGGATGCTCGCTACACTCGCATCTCAAAAACAAAAAAATATCCTATATCAATCCTTCTAGTAAAGTATAGATCAGTTGGAAAAAAATTTATAAACTGATAAATGATCGATGGTTCTGATATTACTGATGATTGAAATTTAACGCCGATACAGCCAATTCGAACCTGTGGATGAATGCCGGAAAACATTTGTTGAAATAGCAAAAATCTATCTACGTACCTACCAAACTTAAAACGAACTACACGTTTTCTGAAGACAGGAGGAATTCGAACTTTCATTTCTGTCAATTCCAATCAGAATTAAATGGTTGATCCGCCGTCGGAAAGCTTAAAAGTGGGAGAAGTTTTTATCAAATTTGACAACGAAAAAAATTATTTTTGTGGTCACGCCAATAGTTTTTATATTTCATTGTAATTGTAAATGTATATCTTATTATTTTGGTGTTTGGAAGATGCGATTTTGGAAATCAACAGTAACTTATCTTATATATTCCAAAAATGTGGTCAAATGCAAAAATGTTGGGAAATTGCCCCAAAAAAGCGATTTTAATGAGCAAAAAACGCGATTTTTTGAAAAATACTCTTATATAGCATATTTCAGTCCGAAAATACTAATCGTCATTGAGAAAAAAAATCGCGGTTGGCGGCGATTAACTCCATTTTCCATGAGTTTCACCCAATTTTTTTTACACTTTAAGTGCATGACCAGTATATCGATGTAAGTACACACGATACATCCTGATAAGATCGTGATAAGAGGTGTGCGTTACCTATTCTGTGATTCAGCCAAAAGGAGTTTTTGGTTTAAATGTCAACTACCTAACGAAGCATCTTATTGAGCTGAACAATAAGGTACGGTGTGGTCAAATCTCGAATGGTCAGTGATTCAGCCCTTCAGACCAGGGGAAAGGCCCTGAAAATCCTTTATTTGTTGATCAGATTATGAACAGTTGTTAAGAAAATCAATTCTTCGAAAATTGTTCAAGTAGTGATGCCTTCGGGGGTTGAAAACCGCGTATACATGGGAAGGTTGGGGATATAAAATGCAGAATAGCCCGGTCTCGAACCCGGTCAGTAATAATGAAGAATTTATTTAAAACATTTAGGTGTTGGTTCTAGTCCTGGCTATTCCGAATTTTAAACCCCTTTCAAACTTGGAAGTGACGTCAGCAACACCCACCCCATGCGTCGATGTCATTTCCTGGGATGTGAACCGCAAGTACCTACCCGATACTAGGTACTAGTCTACAGGAAAAAATGTGGTATATTTAAAACATGTTTCTCATTACAAGCAAGAGTCGAATTGAAACTAAGGAAGTCTTCATTTCACTGAAAAAGTCTCGTTTTATCAATCAGGAGCTCAATGAAATAAGGAGATTTGAATTGGAGCCTGTGGCTATGATATCTTAAGCCGCAGTGGCAACCCTGTTGACGGATTTCTAAAATCCCTATCCCACCGTACGAATAGCCTGTAAATTGCTGTAACAAATATGTCCAGTTACTGTTTCGTTGTCCCGAGAGTTGAAATGACTTGCAGGGTACGATAAATACGGTAATACGACTAATACGGTACTAGTATCTGAAGATAATAAGGACTTTTTAGCGTGGTTCACGCGACGTCGTTGACTGTGTATGGAGAAAAATGCAGACTGCGCATGCGTGACGTCCCATCCGTCATGAAGAACCGTCTAAAATCGGTTTTCCGCGGTTCTCCTTTACGTCTTTCCTTGACGAGTTGGCAGTAACATAACCTTCCACATTTATAACCCATTTTACCTATTATTCATATTCCTTGGTCGGCATTGTACAAGTTTTTTTGCACACGGTAGCAATGACAAACGTCCGTGTTGTTTGTGAACAATCTACAAAATACAAATTCAACTCAATAACACAAACTTCAATCCACAAACTTCCAATGAACGTTGACGTCACGTTAAACGTGACTTCAACAGCTGGTAGCCTTGATGCTATTCGTCATGGAAATGTTAGCATCCAACTGCTCGCCTCAACTCGGCGACCACGGTTTCCTTGTCGTCGTCGTCCAAAGAGTCTCCATGGTTAGGGAAAGTGAACAAATCGTCCATTTGAACACCGAAAATCCCTAGGTGTATTGACACTTGAGCACATGCTGTCGATCCCCTGTACTACAACTTGCAGTTGATGTTCAAGCACCAAATAAACGTTGATTATTCTCAAACCCCCTCCTGTTTTCCGTAGAGTATTGTAAGTAGATAAATACTATTATCAAATGCTTCTGAAAGAGATTTTACTGAAAAACTCATTTATAAATTTATTAATAAACGAATCCAAGTAGGAGCAGGAGAAGGCAAACTCTTCAAGCTATCCTGGTGGTACATCAACTGCAGTCTATTCATTTACATACTATGTAAAATGAAAAATTCCATTGGTACTTGAATTATTTATTTAAAAAACCATTATCAATTTATTCTTGCTTATGATATCATACTTTTTACCATTGAAGTGTTTTTTAACCGTAATCTCATTGTTTTTTACCACAGTAGCGTTGTTCAAAGTACCGTAAGAAATGGTCACTCTGTACCCAGACAGACTCGAAATGTACCGACCCCACCGATTTTGTTCATACTTGGTGTACAAGTTTGACGAGTCAAACTGGTGTTGTACCTCATGGGTAGAATTAGAGCGGTACTGACTATGAAACTCTTTTTGCCACTGCTAGCTTCTTACCCGTAAATGGGCAGACTTTGTTTTGCTCATAGCTCGTGAACGGTTGGAGCTATGGAAAAGTGGAAGGAGTCCATCCGAATGGAAATTTCAAGAGCTACAACTTTTCTTCTATGACAATTTTCGATATCTCGAACGTTTTTCGAGATAATTCAGCTTTACATCGATAAAAGGCGAAATAAATTGAAATAATGGCGGTGCGTAGCCCTTAAAATCGTTATAACTCCGTCAAATGAATATAACACACAAAACCCGTTGGGATCATTGTAAAACAAGTAATTACAAACATTTTAAGACCTCGAACGCCCAATTCTACTGAGCGACTTTTTTAAGATCGCGTTTTTAAGATTTGCGGACGTTATCCGCCCGACATACAAAACGGACGCTCATACCGGGCTTTCTGCTGGGTCCGTTGCGTTCTTTACTTTATCACGAAGAAAATCAGACCGCGTACGTTTAATTTGATCGATTATAACCGAAGATATAGTCAAAAAACCATGTTTAGGTCATAAAAAATTGTCAAATTATCATGCTGCTATAGTTTTAAAAACCGTTCATTTTTGGAGGATTGACCTGGCAGGCCTTTTTTATTCGTTAATGGAAGCAACTACACCAAGTATGAACAAAATCGGAGGGGGTCGGTACATTTCGAGTCTGTCTGGGTATGGAATGACCCACTAGTATATTTGAATCCCAATCTATCTGAGGTGTCTTTAAAGAGATGGTTACTTTACCTATTTTCAAGTTTGCTACTTCACTCTTAAAGGGAAAACATACGGTGAGACTCAGACTTTCTTTTGCTTGTAAGAAAATTATGTGTACTATCCTATTCATTACTAACGTTACAAATTTATGTGGAATAACAAAAAAATACTGTTAACATTTTTCTGGAAATATGTGAAGCTCTTCACGTTGAAACAGTTTTGGGGGTTTAGTTCACTGGAAGGCTCATAATTCAATTCCCGAATTAATTTAGTTCAGGAAAACACGGTTTCTGACAGGACCGAAATTCTCACCTTAAAAAATAGTTTAAACGGGAAAACTCGCAAATGATGCATTAAATCTTCTGCATGACATATTTATCAACATTTCAAGACCCCTGCCTGGTCTGTAAATCTAAATTCATAACACCAAGAACGGAATGATTGGGAATCGCCAAAGTGCCACTTTCTGTCATAGAATGACTAGAATAACACAGAAATAGTAAACATTTCTGTAATAATATACAGTGTTTTCCCGTTATGTTTTTGTAGATAGTTGTGTTTCTAATCATTCCCCAAATACTTGAAACTGAGTTGGTAAACCTATTTATTACCTTTGTAAAGAAACGTTGTTCTTGAAGGAAATTAGTTTCAATATCCTTTGAATTGCCATTTTAATAATATTTCAAAAAAAATTGAGTCGGTCCCACAATTTTTATTTTGAAAATAAAACGCAGTAAATTATTACGCAATGGTTTATTTCATCTGTGTTAGATAGCCCATCTACTATGGACTACCTACATCTAGAAAAAATGCTTTCTAAATTTACTCGGAAACACACGTGGAAATCCAACTGATATTTAACAAGATAAAATAGCCGTAGCCTGTGGTACGTTATTAACACTAAACGCTTCCATTAATGGTTATTGTAAAAAGAGCACCGTGTATAGTTCAGGGCGGTAGATCGATTGGGGAAGAAATTAGCCTCGAAAGCCTTCAGCTGACCAATGAGTTTTACCTGGGAATTGACTTCTAGAATGACTTCGTCTTGACTGTAACTCCGTGAACACCAAACGTCCTATCCCCTTTGTTCAAAACAAAATCTGATATCGAACCTAGTGGTGCTATAGTAGCGTAGAAATCCACGATTAGAAGAACTGAAAATCAACGATATAAAATGAAATACCTAGTTACGCTTCACTCGTCCCCTAATATCTAAATAAGTTATGAAAAACTTGAGCAGAAACGGCGATATGACTAGCATAATCGTATAGCATCCATCTTGCACTGCTCTATCTCCATGCACTTTAACATCCACGTGGTTTTTTTTTGTTATAACTGAGGCCCTGGTGGGCCTATTGTGGCTAGAGGCGGAGGTCGTTACTTCCAACTCCTTCCCAGGCACATTTGTCTGTCCAACCTGGGCACCCTGCCGAACCAGGCACTATATGTCCAGTGTCAGGAACTGCCTGGGACCCAAGCACTAACTGCATGGTAATTACTGGGTAGGCATTGACATCCCAGTCTGTTGTGACGACCAAAGCCCAGCCAAAGCTGGAAGGTCCACCCACCCCCACCACGTTTTGGCGAATGCGAGGACAGCCTTTACCTCTCCCGTTTTAATAACCCGAGGATCAACGGAAGCCTGCCCCTGCCAGGTTAGAAAACGCTGTTTTGCCAGCACAGGGCAGTGGCAGATCACATGACACGCAGCCTCATCCTCTGCCCCACAGAACCGAGAGAGATAGTGTCAGATCTGCCCATTTTGTGGAGATGGTATCTACGTGGACAGTGCCCCTAAGAGCATCCAGGTGTTTAAAGACAGACTTGGGATTTGTGAGAGAATGGATACAGCAACCAGAGTGGTCTCATTCGATTTACGGAACTAATTTCCATCTGAATCAAACCAAAACCTTGCAAAATTATAATATGGGGGTTTATTTTTTCTGTATCAGAAAGCCCTTCTACGTCAATCACTTATCTAGACTTAGTCTGTGGTACACTATCGAAACTCGAGCCCCCACGCCTCCGTACCTTGTAATTACGTTCAAGATGAAAATACTTAGGCGGCCACCAGCCACGGAGTCTGGCTCAGACATCCCGTTGAACGGGTTTTCCTGCTCAACCGTCCAACTGATTATGGACCACCAATTTTCATTTCCCGAAGATGAGGTCTTTCAAATGGTGAGAGAATGAATGACCATACAGCAACCCAAGTGGTCTCCTTCGATTCAGGGATCTAATTTCTATCTTAATCCTACAGAAAGCTCCTCTTACTTCGAAAGTTGTTGAACCACTTGAGTTTTTGATTGCTATTTTTTGATAGATTAATCCTTAAATATAATCCCTTAGGGTTGATAAATCAAGATGCCGTGATTACTGTTACATCCCCGATCAATGTTGAATGCTTGAGCGAAATTTCGTTAACTTTGGTCCATTAGATTTGCAGAAAAGCTTCGGACGGTGGACGGATTTTTTAAATTCGATTTTTAAGATCTACGTGCCTTGAAACGTAAACCATACATTTTTTGAGAAGGAGGGGTTTAACAAGTTCTCGTTAGTCGATCACGAAGATTATTGAAAATAACAAACCGAAGAAATTCGAATTTATTGATCCATAAAATGACGGAATTCCGTATTACTCCGCCACACCTGCTCGGCAGAGTTTATTTTTAATATTATTCTTTTTCGTTGACGGGTTCTATCTATCCTTGTTGATGAGAAAATCTGCGAGATCGATTGCATAACAATATCAGCCGTACATAACATCACCTCTTCCCGTCTTGACAGTTGACCAAGCCTCCGAAAAGCCGGTCGATCCCCCGGATTATTATTTTAATTCCGTTGCCGTAAGGATTAGCGAATGAAATGCCTACACCCAACGAGAGGTTATTGAGATGCAAGTTAAGTTAACAAAAAAAAAAAAAAAAAAAACCAAACAAAGTGATTGTTTCCATCACGAAATACGCGTAGTTAATCCACCGGGCAAAATGTCTCGGAAAATGTTAATCCATCGCCCAATCGTTCATTGTGTAACGAATAGGTGAGAGTGTAACCATCTCGTGCTAAAAATTTGATAAACACTCGTATAAAAAAAGCGATTCTTATCGTATTGAAAAACACTACGATTCAACGAATTTCGGGAGGAAATGAAGCTGATGTATTGATTTCAAAAATTTGATCTGAGATTTGATCAATTTATGTCCTTCGTTTGTTGGCCCCAAGGGAGGATCTTAGTTGGAATAACAAAGTTTATTGGTTTTTGGTTTATTATTCAATAAAAACCATTGTAGTTCCCTTTAAGAAAAATCATCAATTTATGATACAACATTACATCTTAATTTAATTTAATATTACATAGGTACTAATTTATAAAAAAAAATACAACAGAAAACCTGTTTTTTAATACATTATTTACCTGAAAATTTCATGGTTTACGTTTCAAAGGGTGTAGAATCCGAATCTGCAATAAAAATTTTCCGTCCGTCCGCCGTACGCCACGCACAATTTCTCCCAAACGGCTGGAGCAAAAAATCTGAAATTTTCAGGAAAAATCCATCTTGGTCCGACGACAATAGGGTTCTCAAAATGACCACCATTGTTTCTTTGCAGGCTCTCGTTCTTTTCCGCTTGACCTCTAACCCCCAATTCTTGAGCCAGCTCTCTCACTCAATTTAAAGTGCCCTTTAAGGGCTGTCAAAGTTTTGTAAAATCCCTAAAAACCTCAAAACAAGTCCAAGCGGCATGAATGTAAACTTATTTTAAGAACATACCGTCAGGAATCGAATGAGCCCCTCCCCAGGTCCGTAGGTCAAACCATTCCCGATGTATGGCCCGATTTATGGTGTCAACATTTGCATCCACATTCATTACATCACTAAGTTACTGCCATTAGAACAAACAACAGAGTTTTTTTTGTTTTGATCGCAGTAACCTAGTGATGTAGTGAATGTGGATACTGGAGTGAACTCCTAAAAGCGTTTATAGCCTATACACGGGTTGAAGCATTCTGATATGCATGAAACGCTGCAAAGTCTTTCACTGGGGTTTTTATTATTTCATTCATTTGGATTGCATTCATAATTTGAATTCCTACTAAGCTTTGGAGTGTGCATGTTTCACAGGTGTTAGAGCGATTATTGAATTTCAGGAGATATGCATACAGCACTTAAATCTATTCTCAACTAAAACACCTATTTGGATTGATCAGTTGATCATATTCGTGTGCCTCCTGAAATTCAATAATCGCTCTATCACCTGTGAAAAACGCACACTCCAAAACTTAGTGGAAATTCAAATCATGAACGCAAGCCAAATGAATGAAATTGAATAATAAACCCCAGTGAAAGAATTTGCAGCGTTTTTGTAATTATTATCGTGTCTCGGACGGATTAGTACGTTTGATTTATTAGCCAGACTGTCAAAATTGCCTTATTCGGTGTAAAATTCACACAATTTAGTACAAAAAAATCAACCCTGTGTTTTATGGACAAATTTTGTGTGTTCGACTTGAGCAAGAGCGTGCTTGTGACATTCCAGAGTGATAAATTTAGTGTAGCCAGACTTTTCTTTTTAGTATAGGTATTGCGCAAAGAGAAATTTAAACCGGTCTCGACTGTATTTTTCACTAGTAGCTTTTCACCGACATTTTAATTGCTTTAATTAATTAGGTAGAGTGTTAAAGCCGCCGAATAATTACTTTTGTATTTAACTACTTAACATCAAAAAAAATATTCCAGGTGTATGTTCGTTACCTAAGTTTATTTTTCTGCAATGGACTCTGAGCACCGTGAAACGTAAAATGTAAAATTGTGAGGGAAGGGTGGTGAATCACAAGTTGCGACACGATTACAAAGGCTATAATAAACCACGTCATTAAAACGTCAATAAAATCTGACTACCGTCAATAAAATTCGAATCTTCACATTAAAAAAAATGACAAAGTGTGAGGGGGGGGGGGGGTGTTTGAAAGTTTGAAAAGTTTTCGCTACAAGATTTCAAATGCTTATTATTGGGAGATAATAAACCGCGTCAATAAAACGTCAATTCAGTCTGACTCCGTCAGTAAATGTGAATATCAAAAATGAGGTATGGCTGCATGACTGAATGTTTCGTTTTATCTTCCGAAATCTTCTAGCTATTTTGCATTTCACAGATTTCTGAATAATTTTGTTTCCGTGGCGGTCTGAATTCGTTTAATTAAAGGTAAAAATGGTACCTTCTCGAGCAGTGGCGTATATATGTGATATTTTCGGGGAGGGCCGAGAATAAGGGGGGGTCCGAGGTCCGAAATTTTTCAAATAAAGTGTCTAAAATCACATGTTTAACTATTCTAGCACTAAAAAAACTGATAGAAAAGTGGTTATTTTCCCAGGGAAAGCATATTTTAGGCCTAAATAATATTCAGTTAAACCGAAAAATACAATATTAATTTATATTTTCCAAATTTCGGGGGGGGGGGGGGGGGGGCTCGGCCCCACCTTATATACTCCCCTGTTATCAAGTTCCAATTTTGATAAAATGTTCGAATTAGCTTGTTGATGGATGTACCGTTATGATTGTTTGCCAAATGTGGGTATGATCATTAGAAATATGATCAAATGGTGGTCCGTATAGGTACTGGAGATTTGTTGTATTCTGTCGCATTAGAAAATGGAAATGACGCGTGCCCGATAATCCAGATTGATTATGTTTGGTTGGTTATGTTCTGGGCTGTAGAGCTCCGATCAAATACCACTATCGAGCTGATAGATCTGTTTGCTCGTAAATGGAAAAGTTATAACGATAGTCGGCAGGAACACCGACGAAGTTCCATAATAACTTGCGTAACGAAAACACTTTTACGATAGATGCCTTCACAACAGAGGTGGACCGATTCGAACTGTAAATGTGAATTTACATCAAAAGCACATGAAAAAGTGAAAATATGATAGGTATACGGATTCGGTGTATTTTCAACCATACTTTTGGTAACTCTCAAGTAGAGAACACGTTTCATTCGGAATAACCCATACATTTTGCTTCTAATTGTACCTGTGGGTAGCAAAGGCATTGTAATGACGTTCTGTAGGTAAAAACGCTGCAATTTCTTTCACTGGGGTTCATTATTCAATTGGCTTGCATTCATAGTTTGAATTTCTACTAAGCTTTGTGTGCGTGTTTCACAGGTGATAGAGCGATTATTGAATTTCAGGAGATATGCATAGATGTAAATCTGTTCTCAACCAAAATACCTATTTGCATTGATCAGTTGATGATATTTGTGTGCCTACTGAAATTCAATAATCGCTCTATCACCTGTGAAACACACACACTCCAAAGCTTAGTAGAAATTCAAATCATGAACGCAAGCCAATTGAATAATAAACCCCAGTGAAAGAATTTGCAGCGTTTTTTTTTTTATGGTTATCGGAATACTTCAACCCGTGTATCGGCTACAAACCCTTTTAGGAGTTCACTCCAGTATCCACGTACAGCGAATCAAAATAAAAACAATAATAAACCAAAATAACGCAAATGTTGGCACCATAAATCGGGCCATACATCGGGAATGGTTTGAGCTACGGACCTGGGGAAGGGCTCATTCGATTCCTCATGGAAAGTTCTTCAAAAAAGTCCAAATTTAGGCCGCCTTGACATTTTTTGAGGTTTTTAGGGATTTTACAAAACTTTGACAACCCTTAAAGAGCACTTTAAATTAAGTGAGAGTGCTGGCTAAATAATTGGGGCGTTGTCGGACCAATATTGATTTTTCCTGAAAATTTCAGATTTTTTGCTCCAGCCGTTTGGGAGAAATCGTGCGTACGGCGGAATTTTTATTGTAGATTTGGATTCTACACCCTTTGAAACGTGAACCAAGAATTTTTTTTTTTCAAGAGCGTATACAATGGTTTATTATAGAATAATAAACCAAAACAACAACACTTACAAAATTGAAATGATCACACGTATTTCAAGATTGTCATCCTGAATAATTTAGATTTCTAATCTATCTAGGTGATCGCTAACCCTCGTAACAGGCGAAATTCCGCTTAACTACTGTCCGATATTGTTCATGTTCAGAGGTTGAGTGGGTGAGATCCTAGAATGACCAAATTCAATTAGTATCCAATTCAAGAGGGGATCGTTGTTATGTATTTTTACATCTTCTGTCGAAGACAAACACTGAGATAACGTGAGATAACTGATGAAAATACGTTCGAAAACTAGGAGTTTGAGATGCTATGACATAAATAGTAATTTCTTTGTAATATTGTCGCATCGCAACCCTTAAATTAAATTTTAAAAATATGTATACCTACATATTTACATAGATTGGCTAGGTGTAAGACATATCTATGTCAAAATGTGTGCTTGACTCAATCTTTTCCAATGTACACGATTAATGTCTTTCGTATACCTGATTATCACATTTCGGGGACCTCGAGTGACATCAGAGATACAGTACACTGCAGTGGTGGATCCAGGGGGGGGGGGGGCAACCTACCGGGGGGTCTGGGGGTATGGAAAAAACCCCACAGTGAAGGTGGGTAAAATTTTAAGAAAATTAAAGGCAGAATGATGCGTTTTAGGCCTATATTTTTATGTGTGTACACGCACGCCTTATACCAAAAGCCTAGGACGGCGGCACGAGTTTAGCGTCCGTAAAGCGGCTCTTTAGACGTTTTATTTTACGTTAAAAACGTCCTTAGTTATTGTTAAATAAAACCAGTATAGCTATTTAAGTATTTGAGAGACAACTATCAATTCAAATTTCAAAATCTCTGAAACATATAATATATTTCTATTATATCTACTAGATATTATCTAGTGTATTTTTGATCCGCCTGGGGGTGTCACGTGCCCCTGTGCCCCACCCCTGAATCCGCGCCTGATAAGGAGTACCTTTACTGCGTGTAGAAACATTCGTACATTGATATGCGTTTCCAAACAATAAAAAAACAATCTTCTTACTTCGGGGGACGTTACACTGTTCACCCTTGGCAGTTTTTGAACAGTCTCCTTACTTTTGACGTACTTTATGCTGCCCGCTCCCCTTGGCAGTCTTTGTACACTTGAGCCCTCCTGTACACTTGAGACGGGCCAGTCCCCTTGGCAGTTTTTGTTCAGTCCCCTTGTTGGTCTTTAAAAAAGTTTTTATGGAATCAAAAGTTCTAATTTATCATAATCGTTATAGCAAACAATGCCAACTCAGTTAGCATCTTTGTTAACTGCATTGTAAACCAGTGCCTGCTTCACTCTTGTCTACTTCTTCCGTTTCTAGGCAACTCCAAATGTTTATCGGTCGTTTCAATTCGGTCTTTGATCAATCCAAAAAGTAACGCAAATGAAATTTCTTGAAACACGTGGACCAAAATATATTGTAATGTGAATGAATTTGCAGCGTTTTTTTAAAAGCGATTACGATGGAAAAATATTCTATTTGAAAATTTTAAATTTCGTAAGACGTAGCATGCATATCAGAATGCTTCAACCCGTGTATCGGCTATAAACCCATGAGTTCACTCCAGTATCCACATTCACTACATCACTAGGTTACTGGGAGTGCAGCATGTAAACGATGACTGGAAACATCAATATTTTCTGCGCGATAAGTCAATAAAAGAAAATTTCAGATTTTTTGTACTTGGGAGAAATTGTGCGTTGCTGCAGATTTGCTACACAAGCAAATATGTCTTTGTTGATGAATTAGTTTCGGCGATAGTTTCGGGTTTTCCGTTATATCCGACGAGTGACACATTTCACCTCCCCACATCCGTATTTCATGTTTTTAGATAAAAAAATCAACATCGCTCTCTTTATCTCGCGGAATAGTTCAGGAAAACTATCGTTGTTTGGCCCGGCGGTTCTTCCAGCGGTGCCAGCATGAGCGGTGCAGTGGGGAGCGTGGGAGGAAGGTCAACTGCTCATCTCGGCGATTTATCTGTCGAACCTTCTAATAATATTATCTCAATCCCAGCTCGTAATCCCCCGGGCCGGTCGAAGGAGTTGAAAGACATCGGCCGCCTCTTCCTCTCTTATCTCGTCAGATAAATACAACCCCCGCCCTATCGGTCGTCGATAGTCCGCCTTTTTGAACTGCTGAGCGAAGTTGTCTTGATCTCACTCGTCCCTCGGTGCTGAGCCCGTCCACTACTCTCGTACCCTGCTGATTCCTCGCTTCACGTCTTGCTTGCTGATCCTGGTCCCGAGCATCAGGCCAATGATGCGGTGGTTGAGTCTGGCGATTCCTCTGCTGTCAGTGGCAGTGGGGCCTTCCACATCTGCTCCCCCATCACCACCATCATGTGGTTATCAGGTCCGTCACCTTTCACACCTTTAAATTATTTTACTTACATTTATTCCTTAATCCTTAGTAAATAATTAATAATTTCCCCTCCGTATATATTTAGTCAGATGCTATCCAGCCAGCCCTGTAGCGAGCGGGGCGTCATTGGACCCGATGCCCGCTGGCCCGTATTTTTGGTCGTTTAAACTTTTGGAAGCTCCCTCGTTTAATTTTAATTTGGTTAGGAAGTATTAACACAGAATTGATAACTAGATCTATAGGCAGATAGATAGATGAAATGTATATTTTAACTTGAATAATAAACCAAACAAATAATATTCATTCATTATACGCCTTGATGTAACCGTTAGGCGGGAGGTAGCCATTATATCAACACATTAACATGAAAACAGTTGGCATCAGCAGAGAGAACAAACACAACGTAAGAAAATTAAATTTAACAAATAACTTGTACAAATAGAAAAAAACACTCATGTTATAATAAATATTAACACAATTGTTACTTTCCGATCGTTAAAATTGTTGTAACCACATCCAAATTTTACCCCTATACTCCAAAATGTGATGAAGATTTTTTTATTTACATCAGTAGTTACTTAACTAATAATATTTCCAATAGGAATTTCCGTTACTTTTTTCTTCATTTATCATTATTATTTTCAACATTAATATTGTTGTTATTATTTTTTTTTCTTTTATCACAATCATTAAATCCACAGCACTGGGCTCAAGGCCAACACTTCAAAGTTGGTTGTAGTTAAATTCGGTCGTTAGCAACCTTCGGTAAGACCACTTAAATTTGATCGTTAGTCCTTAGAAAATAATTAATATCGGATTTCCCCTCCGTATAATTTATATGCTATCGACGAAGCCCCGTAGAGGGTGTCATTGGACCCGATGCCCGCTGGCCCGGATTTTCGGTCGTTTAAAGTTTTAGAAGCTCCCTCGTTTAATTTGAATTTGGTTGGGAAGTATTAATATAGAATTAATAACTATATATATACTTGTAGAACTCAATCATTCTCAATTTTCCATAATCGATATTCCTTCTTTAATATCCCTCTCTCTCGAAATGGCTCATAATTTATTACAGTATATGATTACAATAGCTTGTAAACTTGTGTTCTTTAGGGGCTCAGAATTTTGGCCCTGGGCCCGGGTTCTTTTCTGTATCCATGATAAATATTCGTTAGCATTTGTTAAAACCCATTCATTCTAAATAATTTAAATAAATTTATATTTAAATAATCTAAATAAATAATTATTATTTATTTAGTTTTTGTTTAGGTTAGATGGTGGGTGTGATTCAGGATTCTTCCAAAGAGTTTTTAAAAATATTTATTCAGTCGACTCATCGGGAGAATTAAAAAGAATGATTGCATGGATGATGCTTGCAATTTTCATAGTTTTTGTGAAGTGCTCGATAGAATAAGGTTGTGAAGTGTTAGGAATTTTATTTTGAATGTAATTACAGACAAGAGATGGTCAGTATGTACCATCAAACCTAAACATCATCAGTTGGAATAGTTAGACCACCCACCAATATTATTTTGTTATAGGTACGTTTTATTATTGATTTCTTCTGAAACGTAACTGTGCACCTTTTGAAGTAAGAATATTAACTTTTACGGGAGATTGAAAACAACAGATTTGATGATATAATTTTTCTAAGCTTTAAAACGATATTTAGTTGGGTACTAGTTTTCCCTTCACTCGAAGCTAAAAACAGAAAGAACAGTGTTAAATATGAACTTGCATCCACAATGAAGTTAACAAAGAAAGATTTTTCTCACCAATCACTGAAATAACATTTTAATCTGTTATGAATCACACTTGAGCGTGTTAAACTTAATTCTACATTCACCTTCAACCTGATAACGCAATTTTATTCTAGATATTACCAGAACGTTGAAACGAAAGATGTCAAGAATTTTTACATAACCATAGCAGCTCTAGCAATGTTTGCATGGTTATAAATGAAATAAACTACTAAATCTATATGCATTTACTATCGAAATTCCTATGATTTTGTGAGAAAACGTTACCGATGTATCGAATATCGATATTTTCTTCCGATACCAACACCCCTAAATCGAAGTTCAAACAAGACGATCAAACTCAAAGCAGGCGATATCGAAGGGACAAGAAGACTGGAGATAGGGGGGATCCAGTGTCTACTGGTTATAAAATTGCAGCGGGGACATAATACTACAAGTAATTCTGGAAAAATAATTAGAATTAATCAAAAATCATAATTAATATGAATCGTAAAAACAATTTATTGGGCCACACAAATAAAAACTTGACAGCGCATCAACTGTTTCATTTCTGACTGTATTTTAGGTCCATTTTCACATGTTTGTTACGCTGAATTGTCTCGAAATTGACTTCTTCGTAACTAATGATAATTAGTTAATTTAAATATGATTTGTTTTTCTATCTGAAAATGTATGTAGCTTTTCCAAGTCAGATTCGGAAATTTCCAAACCAATTTCAGAATTTTCCATTCCAATTTCGGAATGTGGTCAATATCCGTGTGGGGGCGTAAAAAAAATAAAAAGTTATCACGAGAGGTGAGAAGGAACTGATTAATCGAAATTGATAAAATATGCGCATTTTTTGCTCCCGAGTCTGCGAAGCAGCCGAAGCCTTGTGTTCACTTTCGGGAGCCAAACAATTTTTGTTGTCCGAATTCAGAATTTCCACTCGCATTTTGCGTTTCATAGCCTACTGAACAAATTTGGTTCCGTGTCTGTCGGTCTGTCTGTCCGTCCGCATTACTTTGTTACATCCATAACTTCCACAATTTTGGATGTATTTGACCCATATTTTGAGGGACTATGCGCAAAAGGCCTCTTGAGGTCCTACGCGAATTTCGTCTCAATATAAACAGTGGTACGCTCTGCGCATGCGCTAACGTGAAATTCTTGAAACAGCCGAAAAGTTATACCTGTTTCAAAAATTTCACGTTAGCGCATGCGCAGAGCGTACCGCTGATTATATAAAGATGAAATTCCTATGGAACCTCAAAAGACCTTATCCACATAAACCCTCGAAATTAGAGCTAAATTCATGGAAAAATGTGGAAATTTCGGCTGTTTCAAGAATTTTAAGTTAGAGCATGCGCAGGGCGTATTTTATCAATTTCGATAAACCAGTTCTTTCTCACCTCTCGTGATAATTTTTTTATTATATTACTACATTTTGTGTGCTACCTACTTATTTCCTTCTCTTTATCCCACTTTTTTACGCTCCCACCCGGATATTGATCACATTTTGAAATTGAAACGGAAAATTCCGAAGTTGAATTGAAAAAAAGTACGAAATGGAAGCAATATATCGATGTCTGCGATATATCGACCCCCAAAATATCGATATTCCCGATATATCGGGATAACGATACATCGAAAATTTTACTTCACTTTTTGATAAGAAAACTGCTTATTGTAATTTCAAATGTGCAAACACAGGGAATATTAAGTGTTATTCAAGTACATAGAAACACGAAAAAATGTTATATTTAATTTAGATTAAACATGAAAAAATAAAGTTATACACTTTCAAAAAAACTATGCAAATACTTTCATACAAAGATAAATTATTGAAAATACCCTAAAAACCCAAATTAAATTAATACAAATAAAAATAACGATAAACACAAAATAGCCAAATGCAGTCTGTTAAACTTGTTTTAAAAATAAAACCGCTTTAAAATTAGCCTATATTTAAAAAAATTACATTCAAAATGTTAGATGGGTTTGCGATTAGAACTTGAATTTCCGATTTTTGTCAATTTTTGTCATTTTATGAATCCGACATATCGGACTCAAAACATCGATGTCTCCGATACTATCGGGATGAATTTGTCGATGGCGATATATCGATTCATCGGGCCCATGTTTCAAAAATATCGATATATCGTTGCCATCCCTACTTACACCAAGGGTAAACAATATTACTTTTTGGTTGTTCTATAAAAAGCGTGTAATATGTTTGTTCTATTAATGTATTAAAGTAGACTGTACATTTAAACGATTTCAATAAAAAAACTCCTTCCTAAATTGTTTAACAGAACCACTATGGATGCATCTAAAAGAAAACAATGCAACAAAAACTAGATGATAGAAGTTGGTTTTGAAAATTTTCTCTTCGTTGCAGAGTTGTCCCAAGCCCAAGGATGGGTTCATCAATCTTCATTTGGTTCCCCACACTCACGATGATGTTGGATGGTTGAAGACAGTTGATGAATACTACTATGGAAGTAAGTCTTTAACTTTGCCCGTTTTACCTTTCTTTTCTCGTGGTGTTTGAATTTTATTACCGTTGAAACTATCAAACTGATTACGTATGTTTGCTTTAGGTCGCAACACGATTCAACAAGCGGGTGTGCAGTATATTCTGGACAGCGTCATTAAAGAATTGACTCATGACCCGAAAAAGAGGTGAGATGGCATTATCGTGTTGTACACATACCAGTATTTATATGTGGTTTAGTTAATGAACTAAGACATTCCTCTAGCCCTAATAGACCTTATAAAGTCAATAAGACGATTAAAACGTTTATACATAAATTTGTGATGAAAAATGTACATACATTTTGTTAAAATTTGCTTAAAAATCTATAAAACTGTTGAAAAATCAAAAACTTGTTTGTTGAACGTATTTTGAAAAAGTTCATTTGCCATTGGATGTACGAATACGAGTGGGAGTGCTATATTTTCTTACAATTTAACACAAGTGCAATACAGAAATTCGCTTATGCGATCATTCTGCAAGACCGAATGATTTTTCCATTTCAAAATTTAAGGTCTTGTTTAGATTAAGCATTATACAATTTTTGTCTAGAACCAGGGCTATTTTGGAATAGTTTTGATAGGAATCAATCAAAGCTAGGAACATCTGCAGTCAGAAAACAATATTTGTGTACCTAAGTGTGTAGATCAAAAATTGAGAAGGTCCGAAATGGATAAAAGTAGACTTTTTTTGCGGCCCTCAAAAATAAATTTTCCTAAAACGTCTAAAATTGTTATATTTTTATGTCTTAAGGGGTAAGTAACGTAACCTAGCACCAACCTTCCTAAAAGTGCGATCCCATCTCTTTGAAAACTGATGTCAACGTTAAAATCCACTTCAAGTAAAATATTACTGCAGCCTGTAGTACCTAGTAAATAGACAAAATAAAAACTTTAAAGAATGTGAAAATCAAACTTTTGCTTATAAAATACTGATAAGAATAGCATAAGGTTGGTGTTAGGAATTATGGCTAGACAATCACTCTATGAATTGGGAGGAGAAATAAAAAATGTATTTCCCTAAAAATATACCTGATGAGGGCATAACGGCGAATCTAATTCAAGTGAAGGAAATTCCTATAATGTTGGAATTAGTAATAGTAAGTAATTCCATTCTTAGTAGTAGTAATTCCACTCTCAGCCTACGTTACTTTTATATTACAATTTTAAAAGTTTTTGAAAACTGTGTTTTTGAAGGCAGGCAGGGGTGTTTGTATAAGCGAATTTCGGTGTTGTATTTATGTTAAATTGTATGCTTTAAAATTGTGTACATCAGGAATATTTATGGCTTTCACTCATTTATTCTATCCAATTTACTGCAATTTCACTTTCGTTTACATTTTTTTCTTTTCCTTAGATTTATCTACGTCGAAACCGCTTTTTTCTACAAATGGTGGCAGGAACAGGACGACACGATGCGCCATCAAGTCAAAAAACTCGTTAACCAAGGGCGACTTGAGTTTATTGGTAAGAATCATAGTTTTGTAGGTTATCTGTGGTTATGGGTTTAGGTTGAATAGAATATAATAGATAGTTGTAAATTAACTAATTCACTGGTAGATAGTATAAGTTATTGGTTGGGGTTGTGGTGAGAAAATTCTAGCGGCAGTTGTCTTATAGGTAAGTTTTTATTGTCCATAAATGAAGTAAGGGCTTTCATCTGTTGACCTCTTTAGGGATTTAAGATATGTTCAATAGATAATGGAAATATGGAGTCTTTCTGTATGGTGTAGAAAGTACCAGACGATTAGTGCCCCTAGGTCCCTCCAGCCCCCAAATTTAAATATTCCCTTCAAAATCTGACACCTGGCTGTTCTTACTCCTTAATTATGAACGTATCTTAAATCTCTGATGAAGCCTATAGACGAATACAATCTCAAAAAGAACAACACAACACTTGCTGAAAAACCTCAACAACAAGTTGTTGTCAACAACCGCAATCTTCCAATTTTCCTATGGAAACTCCAAACCACTACTCTTCTTCTTCTATTTTTATCGTCTTGGGCCAAGACTCTTGACCGCACCAAAACCACTACTTGAAATCCTATGGATATTATCCATGGATAGATATCGATATTCCAGCCAGACGAACTCATTTTTGTGGGCACAATATTTTTCAAACTCGTGTAATGTGAAAAAATGGAACTTAATATGCTATTTAAAGCTTTTCACCACACATAGGCGTTCATTTATGTACATTGCATTTCCAGGAGGAGGTTGGTCGATGAATGATGAAGCTGCCACGCACTATCAGTCCATCGTTGATCAATTTACTTGGGGATTCAGGTTGGTGATTTGAATATTAATTATAAAACGAAAAAGGAAGAGAATATTATGAACAAAGTAATATCTTCTTTCTTGAAAGGGGGTTAACATTAGGTACGGTAGGGTTTGTAGGGTTAATCCTGTAACCAAAGGTAAATTTGAGTAATCCTGTAACACGTCACTTTCAGCGCGATTTTCATTCATGTTGACAATTTTCCCAGGCGTCTCAGTGACCTGTTTGGAGATTGCGGCCGCCCGAAAATTGGGTGGCAAATCGATCCATTCGGACATTCAAGAGAAGATGCGGCTATTATGGCTCGCATGGGGTTCGATGGTCTTTTCCTGGGCAGGATTGACTGGGAAGACAAGTCCTGGCGGATGCAGAATAAAACGATGGAAATGATCTGGCACACTTCAGAGAATGATGACAGTAAGTTTAGCTTGTGTACTTAATTGGTAGTAACTATGAGGTATGAAAGACCAAACTGGTCGTGTTGTTTGTAGAGATTTTTACTTTTCCACAAGCTTTAGTGCACTCTATTAAATCTGTATCTATAAAAACCAGAAAATGGAAGTATGGAACATTTAAAATGTTGAGGGATATAATCATAATAATGATCATGACCCCCAATGTTATAATTAAGTTTCGATTAATGAATAATATGAAATGAATGTACATAATGTGGAGATTCACCACGAGTTTGAATGTTTTGCAGGCGAGGACAGCAGGCTCTTCACAGGCGTCATGTACAACACCTACAGCCCGCCGAACGGATTCTGTTTTGACGTTTACTGTTCAGACGAGCCCATCATCGACAACCCCAAGTCCATCAAGTACAATGCCAACAGGAGGGTATGTGTTTTCTGAACGTATTGGCTGAGAGAGCCACGTAATCATGAGTTCCCAATCCCTCAATATTTCTTGGACTTGAGAAAATCGACTAAAATTTTTAAGCAGTCGAGGAAACCATCAAAAAACGGGACAGTAGACCTCTATGGTTCTACAGCCAGATCATTTAAATGACATACATAAAATGGACAATACATTTCGTGTCAAATTTGAAGAACTCTGAAACTAAATTAGAGACCCAATAAATAATGCTTCAAATTTATGGTTAAATAACTGTAAAATAGATATTGAGGTAATGTTGCATGAAAATTGAAACTTACCAGAGATGCTAGTGCTTACCAAGGTGGCAGGTACAGGAATGACCCCCTCGGGCGGACGGAAAAGTGGTGATGCCGGGATAACAAAGGGCGGAAGGAGCCCACCCGAAGGTTAGTTGAAGGAGTGTTGAGCGGGGGGGATTGGGTCGGTTCATTCAATTTCAGAACATTTGTTTATTAACATTCCAACAGTGGAGGAGCGTTCACTGAGGATGTTCGTTCATCGAAGAAAAGGGTCCAGGATGATCCTATCATTTCCAGATGTATTCAGCTAAGACCCTTTCCCTTAGACTTACAACATATATCTCCATATCTCGAACTTCATTATGTGAAATAACACTGAATTAATAAGTTACGTTTGTAAGTAAGTGTGAAAGGTGGTGAACTAAAACCTTGGTTAGTGTTTAATTCAGAATCAAATAAGTTGTGGAGGATTTCAATTGGATCATTACTGATGTCTCCAGGTGATTTTGAAGGGAAAACGTCTAGCCGGAGGGAAGAGAAACCTCACCCACGATTAACCTGATTTTTCCAGTGTTGTCTTGTTCTTGGGGAAGTCGAATCACTTTATGTATTCACACTTTTCAGCTTTGGTGCATACGAAAAATTCCGTAGATACAACAATTTTAGGAGAAAAAGTTGAAAAGTTCGATGTCAGACATTATGGCAACGTAGTCCATTTTGTATTCCATCTGTTTTGAGATGCAGACGACAGTTTATTGCCTCCGGGTGGGATGTAGATCAGTTTTCTATTATTACACAATTAGGAAAATCAGCCATATTTTGGATCCTGGGCTCCTATAAACTAATGTAAAATTTTTTCCCCCACAATATTTGTAGTGAGGAATGGTGTTGCCTCAATTCGAGTGTTGAGATCGTTTAGTTCCTATAATTCATCATGCGTCCTTAGGAGTCTGTGTTGGCTATAAAGTGGCACTTGCTCACATTTTAGGTAGGTGACTTCCTGCAGCAGATGGTCCAGTATTCAAAGGCTTACAGAACTAAAAACATCATTGTGACTATGGGCAACGATTTCAACTACCAGGATGCTCATATCAACTTCAAGAATATGGACAAACTCATCAAGTAAGTGCAAATCAAGTACGAATGTTTTCTAGTAGGATAATTCGCCATTGTTTTATTTTCATGAGAATTTCACCCTTTTATAAAAGGATGTATAAATACAAGAAACGGTTAAATTTATATAGCCTCCATGATTCACTGGTTAGGCTCTGAGCGTAATTTCTTCCTCCTACCTGCGACGATGAAAATTTGAACGGTATTTTTCATTATGGTGCTCTTATTCTAGCCCTCATTGTATTTCAAACGACGGGGTTTCCTGGTAGTACAATAATATTTATGGTTTAAGACTTGAATGATCACAACAATGTGCTTTATGTTACTGCCAGGCATATAAACGGTATCCAAGGTGAAGGCCTTCCATTCAACGCATTCTACTCCACTCCATCTTGTTACCTGAAGGCTGTTCACGATTCAGGGGTCGCTCTTCCATCCAAGACTGACGATTTCTTCCCTTACTCAAGCGATGCTGATGCTTTCTGGACTGGTTACTTTACCTCAAGGTTAACAAATATTTAAAGAGTATTTTTTATTATAGTTGCTATAAGTTTTGATAATGAAAAATGACTTCGTTGTTATGGTTAAAATTGAACTCATTTCTGATTTTTCAGACCAGCTATCAAGAGGTTTGAGCGACTTGGAAATAACTACAATCAAGTAAGTGTCTCATTTTATGTGTAATACACCATGTTTTTTAAGGAAAACAAAACATCTTTATTCTGGCTTCTTGTAAAAGTCAACGATTGACCGAGCTCCATAATATGAGGTGTGGCTATTAAATAACGAGACTGCTTACAAAAAATGGTTTAATTTAAAAAAATACGGTACAATCGAAGTTTCCCCCTCAATATACTCCCCTTGCCACACACCGCTCCATCCTTTTTTTCCACTGCTCAAAGCTGTGTTCGAAGTCGTTTTTTGTTAGGCCTTTCAGAAGACTAAAATCGGCTTCCCTTTAGTGTGGACTTGATTTTTGGAAACGGGTAGAAGTCGCAGGGTGCTAGATCAGGGGAGTAAGGAAGGTGTTCCAGCGCTGGAGTACCCCTAGCGGCCAAATAACGCTTAACAGGAAATGCGTTGTGCGCAGGTGCGTTGGCCCGGTGCAGAATCCACGACTTGTTTTTCCACAATGCTGGCCGTTTCTTAAAAACTCGTTCGCGCAGTGTTGCCAGAACTATCAAATAGTATTGTTGGTTCACTGTCTGCCCCTGTGGAACACATCCAGTCATCACAGTGCCGTTGATGTCAAAGAAAACGATCAACATTCTTCTCCTTGGCGCTACAACCCGCGGGGGGTCAGGGCCTCCTGTAGTAGAGTCCGCCAGTTGTCTCTGTTGGTTGCCACCACTCTCCAATTGCAAACGCCCAGAATGGAACGCGCGTCAGCTGCCACGCAATCTGCCCATCGAAGCCTCGGTCGTCCTAATTGTCTTTGCTGTGTACTTTTTCGTCGAGGATTCTACGTGGTATTTCTCCCGGTGTCATTCGAGCGACATGATCTGAGCCTGCCAACCTTAACAAATCGAACCACATCCAAATCTTTGTACAGGTCCATGACCTCTTGATTTGTACGGCTTTTCCAGGAAAGCTCCACCAGATCGAATACCGCTCCCAGAATTCTCCTCAAGACCTTGCGTTCAAAACGACGTAGTTCGTCCTCGAGAGCTTTGGTCAGAATCCATGTCTCCGACCCATACGTCAGAACAGGCCTGATTAGGGTCTTGTTCAGCCGGATCTTAGTTGCTCGAGAAATCACTCGACTCTTCAACTGGGGGACTAGTCCAAAATAGCTTCTATTGGCGACCCCAGGTATACAAACTCATTAACCGTCTCGAACGAAAGAAAACGGTCAACATTGCCGTACTATTTTTTTATATTTTTTAATTCACTTTCAAACTATAATAATGTCAGTAATTTGTTTATATAGGTATGCAAACAGTTGTTCACTTTGGGTGGATTGACCCGTAATGAAAGAGCCGATCTGATAGCGATGAGAGAAGCGATGGGTATCATGCAACATCACGATGCCGTGACAGGAACGGAGCAGCAGCACGTTGCTGATGATTATGCTCGTGTGCTGGACATCGGGTTTAAGGACTGTGACGACATCACTTCATTGGCACTCAGGTATGTCTTCGTGGATTAGATGCCTAAACACAGAAAAACAGTACAATTTGATGCTTCAACTCTCTTTTTAGGACGTCTCTCCGAAGTAGAGGGGTGTCTATTAGAATTGCTTCAAACAGGTGTTAGGAAGAACCCAAATGTGAGACAAAAATAACTGAACAAAGTCGTTTCAGATCATTCTAAGACCTAACACTAGAAAAACACGATAGGTGTATGTGTGTCAGTGTGACAAATTGTGTCGATGCTGCCCAGCCTTTGATTATATTTTTTTCTACCCCAATTTTACTCTAATTGTGCGTCCAACTTCGGAAATTTCACGAGAGGAATCAAAGGGGGCTAGTCCTTTAAAAAAAGAAGTTTTTTCGTAATACATGTTATTAACACTACTCAGGTCAAAATTCTCAACCGATTTTCATGATTCTTATTTTGCTCTATCTGTTAGTCCAGTTGTGGATCAAACCTAAATTTTGCTGATATGAGGGGTAATGGAGGGGGTAATAGCCAATCCTTTTAATCGAAGCTCAACCGAGTATTCTCTACTAATTTACGTCATTATTTTTTCTTATTCAGCTAAGATTTTGAATTGGTATTTAAACATTTCAGTGCATCAAATGTTTATAATTAAAGGGGGTGATAGTGAGAAATTAGCATTTCTTCATAAATTTCAACTGATTTTATTGAGTGTTTTAAATACTTCTTTTTTCCTATTCCAATTTAAGTTTGTTGCGCAGCAAACCTCGGAAATTTCAGGAGGATGAATGAAACGGTTAATAGACAGTCCATTTATGCTCTGCTACTAGAGCGTATTCTGCCGTAGGTAATACGCAGAAAATCAAATCGCTTTAAAATTTAGGTTTGGCAAGGGTTGAATGGTGAGGGGGGGGGGGGGGTTACTAGTGGTAAATAGTTGTTTGTTAATTATTTCCATTTGTTTTGATTTTATTTTGTTCAAGCAATAAAGGTTGTCAAGCCAAGTTTTGTCCAACAGACCTGTCTCGAGCAATAAAGTTTTGAATTTGATATCAGCAAAGGATTTGGACGGAGATAATGGCCGATCTGTTGCGCTACTAACCCATACTGGAGTTCTCAGCAGAATTACTTGCTTTTTTCTGTTCGATTAGGACTTGGGTTTAGTGTGATCATACAAAAACCAGACATAAGGTTTGTTTTGACAAGAGGTTCAGAACCAGTTCAGAACCGAACACGCCCCTTTTTGGCTGTTTTGACACGCCAGAACTAGTTCTGTTCGCTGTTCGGACAAGGAGTCCAGAACCACTTAGAACTAGTTCAAGTGGTTCGAAGATTTTTGCCAGAACTTTTAGTCCGAGACATGCGCAGTAAATTTCCCGCCCAAATACGACCTACCTACACCGTTGAGGTTGTCAAAACAAACTTTGTTTCAAGTATAAATTCCGACAATAGTTTCGTTGGTCGACACAATCGAAAAATTTCACACTTCTTACAAAAACGAGTGAGTCCATTGCGTTTTTTGGTCATGGCTAAAACATGTTCATGCTGAAAGTGTAGGGCAGAACTGAATAAAAAGCTTACATTGAAACGGAGGAAACTAAAGACAAAAAGTTTGTGCATAGGTAGGTATGTTCTCAATTATAGATAAGCGATTAATTCTTCCCAACTTACCTTCCATTGATGAGCAGAAGTACAGATAGAGAATCAGTCGTCAGAATCAAAAATACAGTCACAGACAGAAACAGTCAGAAAATTAAAAAAATTAGGTAGTCAAGTTGTTTTGATTTTTGTAGGAATATTATTATGTGTTATTGTTGCCTCTTTTTTTGGTCTCGATGTCTGACGGAACCATGCGGGAAGGGGACGTTCAGGTTTTTGGTTCCAAACTAGTTTGGAAAGCGTTTGGACAAGTAGAACGAATACCGAAAGTTCTCGGTGGTTCTATCCCTCCCCCTGTAGGTTCTGGTTCTATCCCGAACTGGTTCGGAACCTCTTGTCAAAACAAACCTATAGGGACGTCCATACAATCACTTACCGCTATGTTTTGTTTTCCCACAGTAAGCTGATGGGGTCTGCAGAACCTATTCAGCTGACTAACTGCATGCTCCTCAACGTTAGCTCGTGTGCCGTCACGGAGAGCAGCAACGACTTTGTCGTCACCATCTACAATCCCCTCAGCAGAGAAGTGAGGCCTCTTGTTCGGCTACCCGTTGAATCTACCACATCGCAGTACACTGTTAGATGTCCACTAGGTAATTGCAGTTAAACCATGTTTATCATGCATACCAGATTTGTGTTTTATTGACAAAGTTATGGGCGTTCATAAGTCTAATTTGGCGAACAAAATCGATTTTTACTTTATTATATCATACAGTTCTGCATTTCTGAATCGTTCGGTATGAATATGTTAGGTGTTCAGAACATAGAAAGTAAGACAAAAATATTGTTGAAAAGGAAGCTCGAATCGTGAAAAATATATCTGGGTCTGGCTGTTCATACGCGAGCTTCCTTTTACAACTCTTACTTAATATTTTAACCTTCAAGGGTTTTTCCATTATTGTAAAATTATCAGGTACCTAAGTATATCCTAAAAGCTAGTCTGTTTTAGGATTGGAATCAAATTTAAAAAATTGAAATATTTCATAAATTGGAAAGTCGTTAAAGACGTATGTTTGCTGAACATTTTCAAAAGTTGGAATGACAGCTTTCCAACCTCTGGCCGGAGGACCCGCTTTCTCTTCTTTGAACGCACTCTTCCTTTTTGTCATTTCAACGGCAAAAGCACAAAACATTGGAAAAAAAAACTCGTTTGGATTAGCCGAGCATAAAAGTTTGGAAAACCCGCGAATGGAGAAAAAGATTTCAATAGCGTGATTGCAACTAAGATTTAAAATAGTATAACCACAAATAATGTTTACAGTAATATGGAAATGGAAGAAACTTAGAATGGATAGATAAGAATATGAAGAAGGTTGAGACAAGTTGAAGCTATTAGGTACATTTGGACGTTGCCAGGGGTTTTGTTGGGCGTTTTTCTCTAAACTTATCTTGTAGAAAAATGGTTAATCTTTAAGAAGAAAAAAGAATGACCTCGATACAATTTCCAGTTCCTGAGGAAACGGGTCATTCTCGAGGTAGAAATTAACACAGACTTACGAACGCCCTTAAGGATTTCATTAATGGTTTTTATTAATGATGGTTTTGATTGTTCTCTGCACGTCACCTTGTTATATTTTCTGTGCAGCGAAAGAGCTCCCGGCGCAAGTTAGTGCTCTCCCTGAAGACGTCCTGAAGATCCCTGGTAGACCTGGTCAGGCAGTAGGCGAGCTAGCCTTCCTGTCAGGAGGTATTCCTCCTTTGGGCTACAAATCTTTTTACGTTTCCAAATCGTCTAAAAAAGCCAGACTCCACAAGCCTAGAAAATTTTCTCCTAAGGGCCCAACGACTTTGGGTTACGATGGCGTGAGTATATATTTTATTATATTTTTATCAATGAAATGTATTCCATATAAGTAATTATAGGTAAAACATTTATGTGGTCACTACATTACGTGATAACGTTCTACTGCACTATGGGGGAAAATGGGGAAAAACTGACTGAAATTAAGAAAAATCGGGCATGGAATGACACATCTGATAGTTTTTCCTCACCACATTTTGCAAGCTCCAACGGTTTGGCTGAGAGGTACGTGCAGGAAGCAAAGAATCTCTTAAAGAAGTGCAAAGAAGATAATTCAGATCTGGAGTTGACCCTACTTCACCATCGCAACACCCCCAGAGGAAATCTGGGGTCCCCCGTTCAACGCCTGATAATGGGAAGGGTGAAAACCATGATTCCGACTCTATGTCTATTATTTCCTGCATTGGTAAAAAATGTGTAAGAAGAGGACCCAAACGCATTCAAGTAAACGGATACACATTCGACGCTGTGAATGAATTTGTCTATCTCGGATCTCTTGTAACAAATGATAATGAAGTGGTGGGAGAAGTGCAGAGAAGGATACAGGTGGCCAATCGGTGCTATTTCGGGTTAGTTCCTCAGCTTAAAAGCAGGGTGATCTCCCAAACAACCAAGCTGCGCCTGTACAAAACCTTGATCAAACCAGTCCTTACCTATGGTTCCGAGACATGAACCCTTACCAAAGCACTGGAAGAGGACTTATGCCGTTTTGAGAGGAAAGTGCTACGGAGAATCCTCGGTAGGACCTATGTGTTGAGGAACTCGTCTGGAGACGTCGAACTAACCAAGAAGTCATGGAGCTATATAAAGAGAAAGACGTCATCCAATTTATAAAGGTGGGTCGGCTCCGGTGGGCCGGGCATGTCGCCAGGATGAGCCACCCTTAAAGATCCTCGACGAAAAAATCTACGCCAAGCGAAGGATAGGGCGCCCTAAGCTTTGCTGGTTGGACTGCGTCAGCTCGGATTCCCGCTCCATCCTCGGCACAAGAAACTGGAGAGCAGCAGCACTAAATAGAGAGGACTGGCGGACATCATTGCAGGAGGCCCTGACCCCACGCCGGGTTGTTGCGCCATGAAGTAGTAGTAGTAGGTAAAAAATTTGTCTGTACATCTTGAAAAGCTGAAAACCAGAGATACGATTTTCGCCAACAGAGGAAAGGAAGAACCAGTCTCATTTAATATCGGAGGTAACATTCTCTGCAGAAATAAAAAGAAACCTTGGGAACCAGCAGAAATCGTACAGGTTGGACCTGAGCCAAGATCTTATGTGTAGAATGCGACTTCAGGATGGCTCAACATACCGGCGAAACTCCTGGTATCTTCGACAGGACCGATCAGCATCTCAAAACTAAAGAAGGAAAGATGACAGTGGGCGTAGACTACAGCAACTATTATCTTGGAACAGCTGATGAAATACTATCACCAGTTTCATCAGCAGTGACCGACTTGAGATAATTGACAATAATATTTTCCAACTTTGTAGCTTGATGTTGTAATAATGAATTCACCAAAGTTCTCGTTCAGTAGACGCTTATAATTACTATTAATTGATTCTACTGACAGTACCCTAATGGTGTCTGGTGTACCAGAAGTGGGATTCATTGGATAAAAATAAAAAAAACAACTGGTACAAACGAAATTTCAATCTTATAGAAAGGAATAATGAAATTTAAAAGGATCTTCTTCTGTAGCATTTTGCAATTTATCAATTTTAATGCTCAATTGATGTCGATCTCGTGAATTCTGTCAGCCTGGCTTAATATTGAGAATAGAGTTTCTGACCGTATGGAAGTTGGTGAAAGTGAAGTGGGGCCAAGCCCGCAAGGTATAAGAATCTTGATTCAGATGCTGTAGGAGAAGAATCCGAAGTGGTGCTGGAACCCTGGAACCTGGAAGATGTGCTAAACATGGAGGACAGCCACAATTTGGAAGTACAGCAGCTTACTCCATTCTCTTTTCGATTTTTCCTTATTTTGGCCAGCTTTTTCCGATTTCGCCCCTTAGTGCATTGGTCGATATGTCGTGAATGAGAGGCAAATGGATTCAATCATTACATGACGTTATAATTTTCAGCGCTACATTAACCTTGACGCAAATGGCATCCTTCGATCGATCACCATCGACGGTAAAACCGAACCCGTTGAAATCAATTTCGGATACTATATCGGAGCCGTCGGTGACAACGAGGTCTTTGGTGTCCACTCGAACCGCTCGTCTGGTGCTTACATCTTCAGACCTAACGGCACCATCAACGTATTTTCTGAAATCCCTACGGTAACCATAGTACAAGGTATAGTAACCTATACGTTTATATTGGTACAGTAATTTAGTGTCGATAGTGTGTGACTACATTTCACAATTGGGTTGTCAATCAACAAAACTCTTATATCAAACAGAATTTGGAAGTACCTAATACCTCCAGGTTAGTAAAATTTACTTTTCACTGGTGAAAAGCTACTATACTGTTTCAAACCTTGTAATTTCATACTACTTCATTCATTTCCTCGGTCAATAGACCTGGGTATAGCGATCTGAAAGTTGAGCCAGTTTTCCTCTGAATTGAGCATTGGTTAGCCGCAAATTGCTCTGTTTACAATTTCTAAAGTTTCAACCTTTTCAGTACGTATTAAATCTCATTTTGTGGGCTCAACGATAAAACGTAACCTGTTTCCAACTCAACTATTCGACTTCAAACGTAACTGAATATGCAGGGTGTTATCTTTTGGTTCCTGTCACAGGCCAAGGATCGAATATAAAACTAGTTTGCAACAAAAACTGCTCTTTAACATTTTCTCTGTTTACTCTGCTTGAAATCCCTTTTTTTTAAAGTTAACACGCTGTATATTCAATACATTTTTTTGCTGCATCTTGAAGGCCTTAAATATTGGGGTAAAGACATTTTGCATAAACTATTCGAGACTGTAATTCATGAATTTTCAAAAGCTGAAATTTTGAAGAAAACAACTCAAATTTGAACAAGCAACTTATTTAACCAAAAGAAGTTATTTGCATTTAACCAAATGACAAATGGCGATGTTGTTTGTTACACGATTTTAGATACACAACTTTCACACTCCCCGCCACCTTGCCACCGAACGAGCAGTTTTTTTGTTTTTGTTTTGATCGCAGTAACCTAGTGATGCAGGAGTGACTGTGGATACTGGAGTGAACTCCTGAAAGGGTTTATAGCTGATACACGGGTTGAAGCATTCTGCAAGAACTGCACAGGTGCTTTATGTTTCATAAACCGAGACGTGGTCTGTTTTGATACGCACAAGACGTCGTTTTAATACGCAGAGACACAAGTGTTAACACATTCTGATCTTTACTAGAAGGATTGATGTAGGATATTTTTTTATTTTTGTGTTCAGGGGCTACAGTAAGAACATACGGACAAACATTCCTTGGTTGGGGTTTTCTGTCCCGTGATGTTGGCCACCCTGGCCGCGGTAGTCTCTTATCATTATCCGTTCAATGTATGCGTGATTTAATTTAATCAATAAAACTATTCGGAATTAGTTCATTTTATTTATCGTAAAGGCCCGATAAAACATTTTGAGATGCCAGTGAAGCGAGCATCCAGACCAGCAAACTAGACAGAACACACATCAGAAGCGTGGACCTATATCGATAGGAGAAATCGGGGTTTTCAATATGGCGACGGTTTTATCAGGAAGGGGTCACCTATTCTTGACTTCTACCAAGAGTCTTACTTTTGAGAATGAACCTGCTTTCCTTGCATGGAAACCTGAAATAAAAAAACAGACCACGTCTCGGTTTGTGAAATATAAAGCACCTGTGCAGTTCTTGTTAGTTTCATGAATATCAGAATGCTTCAACCCGTGTAACGGATATAAACCCTTTTAGGAGTTCACTCCAGTATCCACATTCACTGCATCACTAGGCTACTGCGATCAAAACAAAAACAAAAAACTGCTCGTTGGAGGCAAGGTGGGGGATGCAAGTTGTGTATCTAGTGTCGTATAATATAGACATAAACATATTATGTTTCTTTGCTTAACAAATGACTGTATAAGTTTTATTCAAATTTACAGGAGAAGTGGTCAGTGAAGTGCGGTATAGATACAGTAGCTGGGTTAGCTCAATCCTCAGGATCTACAGGGGAGCTGAGCCGTTCCATGTTGAACACGAATGGCTGGTTGGTCCGATTCCTTTAGTGTAAGTCCTTCCACGTCATACAAATCCAGTTCTTTATTTTTATTGAGAGGTGTTGTGTTTAAGGGGAATAGCTCATTGTAGTTGGAATTTCGCCTTAGGGCGCTTACAGACTGGATCTGCGATATGAGCGAGGAAAGAGAGCAAAGGAAACAAACACAGGGAGGCAGGTGAGGGGGCGCAGAGTGAAGCAGTTTGTTTTCTTTGCTCGCCGCACTGCTTGCATCACTGCTCGACCTCGACGCAGTCCCACTCTGCTCTTACCACTCTTCTGAAATATGAATCCTGATGATTATTGGTGAAAAAACCTTTATGGGACATCAATTATACTGTAGTTACCGTGTTTTGTTCTTGTATAAACTGAAGTAGCCTCCTTTAATGTAGAAGTAATTGAACTGAATATTCACGTTATCAACTCAAATTTTATTAATAAAACATTTATTTTGGTACGAAGCTGTTGTAAAAATGTGTAGGTTCAACAGGCAAAATTGGGTTTGAAATTCAATTTGAACACCTCTTCAGCAATTTGCGCCGTACTTTATCCAGCTAGTAGTCAAATGTCGTCATAATCATCCGAAAATACTCGTAAAACCTGTTGTAATCTTCTCAGAGTTCATTGTACAAATGATGAAATTCCCCGTGAATGTGTCGCAAATTGATTAATTGCGTGAATCCCTTCTACTTTTCACCCCCGAAGTAAATACCAGATTCTCAATGACGGGTTTTCCACAAAGAAATAGTCATTGTTGAGAAGGGTGTGAACCGCACTGACTCGCACAGCGTCCCTCCAATCTGAAATGGCCAACTCCTCTTCTCTTCGCTCTTCTCTTTGCTCTCTTTCCTCGCTCTTATCACAGCTCCAGTCTGTAAGCGAGCCTTAGTCGTAAGGACAAGTTCGAACTCAAGTCAGAGGCATCAATATTTTTGGGCTGACAAATCTGTACTGGGTGGTTTTAATGAACGATCCAGCATTTTTGAATGTTTTGGAGCTTTTTTCAACTTGGGTATGTGCATTCTTAAAATGTTGTCAAAGTGAAATACTTGGCTGTGACGAACTAGCCTTACTCCCTGATATATTTATAGATTGCCTTAGATCTCGTCCGTGATTATGCTGAGCCTGCAATGCTTGATGTTTCAGTAATGGGTTCGGCAAGGAAGTCGTGATCAGGTATCACATTAAGGACCTCCACAACGACGGAGTGTTCCTGACTGACTCAAACGGCCGGGAAATGCTCAAAAGGAGGTTGAACTACCGGCCAACTTGGAACATCTATTTGGATGAGAAGATCTCCGGTAACTATTACCCGATAACCACACGCATAGCCGTCGAAGATGGAGATAATATCTGGTCGGTAGCTACAGACCGGTCTCATGGAGGTTCCAGCCTGGAAGATGGAACTATGGAGCTCATGGTACTTACTTCTTTATTCTTCTAATAATTAGTAAAATTTCTCAGAATATGGGGCATTCCACCTGATAGGATGAACTCAAAAAAGAAAACCTCTCCAAAAATGACCAGTGTTCAACAAGTTGTACCCCTACGCTATATTTTACATACTATTTATTCTTTAACATTCTTAGGTATCATAATAACAGTGACTTCGACCTTCGGAGTACTTTGAACATTGCCGCTTCGTAGCATTAGCAGTTCTTTTTCCTTTTAAAACGGGACGGGTTTAATATTCAGTTTGCCGATACACCTTCTTGGATATGGACACATTTTTTGCCTGGCAGATTGAATGGTGCGAGTTACCTGGATTTTTTGCAAAACTATCTAACACTACTTCTTCATGATATTCCACCAAACGTTCAGCAAAGTATGGTACCTAAACGGACCAAACGTTTATTTTCTATCAACAATACTTCTCTTTTCTCTTCCGCTGAAGAGTTAGTTTTATATAAAATACAGATTTTAATAATGGGAATATCATAATGTACCTATAATTTATCTACTAAGTAGGACCTGATTTTCATACCAAAATAATACACCATGTTTTTCGGATTAAAATGTGAATTTCTCTATGAAATTGAGCCAAAATCATAAATGTGACTATATCATTCGAAAGCTGGTTAAATGCGCTACTTTTTATGGAATTTGCAGTTTTGTGGTTGGTCTTTTAGTAAATTGATGAGCGATAATGAAAAATAAGAAAATGTAACTTTCCTACATAAATTAAAGTTTGAGCTGTTCATTCGATGCAAAATTAGTGACTTTTATGGTAACCTGTACCACCATCTGATTGGAAATTTAATGCTGAATCCGAAAATGTACTAAAAAATTGAAAAACATTGGAGCAAAGTGCACATAACACAGCTTTTATGGAAAAAAACGTGGTTTCCTCGAAAAAATCTTTGAAAAATCATATCTCCGGAACGGGTTGTGATAGAACAGTGCGGTTGGCGGCATTTTGCTCCATTTTCGGTCTAGTTTTACCCAAAAATTTCTCGTACACTACGAGGGAATCACCCTGTATACCACAATTTCCGACCCCTCCGAAGCCAGGGATGGTCATAAGTGCATTGAAAGTTGTCTGTATTATGTAATTGACTATTTAGAATATTCAATGATCGTGAAGCTCTTTCGCATCTAGTCAAAAATTCGTACTAAGAGTGAATTGATCTTCCTTTTGTGGTTAACATTGTAATAAAATGTGTGTAGCCCAGAAAATCAATTAGCAAACTTTCATTTAAAAGAAAAAGTAGCTGTTGCAATGGCTTTAAAATTTTAAAAATAAAACTTTTCGAAAAATTTCTCCATCGAAATCCGTTTTGAAGGACTCTTGAATAATTCCTGGATTTAAACGATTTTTTATATGAATATAAATGTCATTCCAGGCGATAACCCTCGATAAGATTGAGATGACTATCATCTATAATCTATCTATAATAATTTTAAACGGAAGAATGAGTTTATTGGACAACAGTGCAGTATTTGAGAACACTGAAAGTGGTTAAATTTCAAATATTGTACCAAAAAGTCAGGAAAACGTCTAAAAACGGTTACATTTATATTTTAGTAGAATATTACCCACACGAATTTCATCAATAATGAAACATTTCATTTGAAAATTAAAGCTCAAATTTAAAAATTGTATTTAAATTGCATTGAAATGTGCAGAAAATGGATGATCATATGATCATGCTGCATGACTGGAACTTTTTTTTTTTTTGAAGCTGTTTTTGAATTTGGATCTTTTCAAATAATTGGTGTTTGGCTTATCTATGTTAGGCTCCCTGACAAAAAAATTATGGGATAGGGAATGAGCAATCAGAAGTATCTTTGAAAATCTCGTTTTTGATCAACGAACCAATTATTTGCGATATTGCTGTTTCATCCAGTTTTTCGCAGGTAATAAATGGAGCGTTATTCATGAAAACCATTGAAATTAATATTAAATGTTCAAATTTCAAATAAAACGAAAATTTCACGACTGCAATATTGCAAAGAAGTTGTTTTCTGGCAAGGTTTTAAAGGTACAGTTGGCTGCACAGTCGAAACGACTTCTAATCTCATAATGTCCTTTCAGCGGGACGTGTCAAATGTACTTATAAATACATATAAATATTGAAATATTTTAAGCAAAAAATTAATTTACTGACTCTAAAATTAACTTAAACTAATTTATTTAACTAAAAACGGGACAAAAATGTTTAATAACAACTTTAAAGTAGCGTTTTTGACCCTAAAAGTGAATTTTATAATAAATGAATCCCCACTACCAGAAATACCAGATAATTTCACGTAAAATTCACTCTTGATACACGTTTTTTAACAGTAATGAAAGGACTTGGAAATTAACTGAACGTTCCTAAGAGCTAATCCAGTAGCTCTGCCACCTGTGAACGGACGTATGACAGCCTCTGTCGTTAGAGGGGTGAGAAATTCTGGGATATGGCTTGAGTTGTGTTCGGCTGCAACATGTAATGTTGATAATTTTTGAAGAGGTTTCATTTTTTGAGTAGACTCTTTCACACGGTAAGCCCCAGGATGAAATATGCGTATTTAGGAGCTGTTCATTATAGCATCTTTGTCTTGATAGGTTCACAGGCGGTTGACGCACGATGACGCATTTGGTGTTGGTGAAGCGCTGAATGAAACTGCTTTTGGAAAGGGCTTGGTGGTGCGAGGCACGCATTACCTCATTCCTGGAAGCCACGCAAACGCCAGGAAGGTCGTTCAGAACAAAGTCCTCCATCCATGGTACTTCTTCTCGCCTGCTGATGACGTTCCCTTTGAAGACTGGCGAACCAGATATCGCATGGTGGTGAGTTATGCTAATTTTCTATTTTTATTCGACGTAATTCTTCGTTGTAGCCAGCCATTTGTACTTGTTCAATACCAACATGAGGCTGCGAATTATATGAAGTGGCTGTGAGCCAGTAGGTTCTGATGCTAGAGGACCTAGGATGCTAGAGGTTCTGGGACCTAAGTACTCATGCAGTCTTTACCTAAGGATTTAGAGAAAAAATGCGAAGGACCTACGATTAGAACGGGAAACAAGTAAGAATTCAAGAATGAATGTAATTTATAATGGGTCCCAGTTCATGGTGCTATATTAGTACGCGCCCCACAGTCGCGTTTCTCTATTAGTACTCGCTCCACACTTATGTACTCGCAATGTGCCACTCAGCGGTGTTTGTTTCGTACATAATCGCGAAGTTGTGTTTCATCTTAGGCAACTGTCGCAAGACAAGCGGCTTATCGCTAGAACAAAGTCGAATGTTCCATTATGATCAACCTATCCCATCTTGTCCTTCAGTCAACCGAAACTTCTCAAACGAACTAGGTACCTACCTACACGGAAATGCTCTGTTTACGTTTGTTCTTGACCAATCGCTTACCACCACCGCTGATTTGACCGGAAAATCAACTAAGACTATCACGGACTGGCCCAATATGTGTCCTGAAGTTTGTTCCTCAATCGTCCGCAAATGATAGGCACTTGCGACCACCCTATTCAAATTGACGAATCCCGGTTTGCTGGTAAGCGACCTGTTCGTCGCAAAGAAGTATACTGACCCTGAACTGTGATAGAGCCTTGGCAAAGTACCTTTCAATGAGGATTTCTTGTAAGTACCTTCCACAAAGCTTCCTATGTACGAGTACCTTTTTCTCGACATATATATTCTGCGTAGTACTGTGGGGCGCATACTACCATAGAAACCAAGGGTTGTGGGGCGCCGGAGAGATGTGGGGCGTATACTAATATAGCACCCCAGTTCGGTCAGAATCATGAAGACACTATTCAGTTATTGTTAGTTAATGTCAAACTCGATTTATAATTATGTAACGAGGAGGTAATGGTCTAGATGCCCCTTCCAAGGGCTGAGACGATTAAGCGTGCAACACTCAAAGGAAATCCCTGATACTAAAATATGTCAGAGGTAGCAGTTTCTAGAATCGAGAAGGAGGAATTATCCACATACGTCACACTTTATAATTTATATCTTTCAAAATACGAACAAACTACATACAACGTTGTTTGCGACTTCTATTTTCGTCCGTGATCAGGTGGCATGGGATAGCTCGAGTCAACAGTCTTTTCAGGAGCATAGCATTTGATGATCAATTTCATTGTACGTGTCATAGGCATTGTAAACGCTCAATGATTGCATAAGGGACCTTTTGTCTGAGTTTAGTATTACTTGGTAGTTCTTATGTGATTGGAGTGTTATCGGCTTTTAATATTTTGAATAGTACTTGATGGTATCTACTTCGAATGCACTCCTAATCGCAATACGTTGCACACTAAACTGGGTAGGAACAAAAAAGATTTCTCAAGAGCGAAACAATTTCAAGACTACTTCCTGAACTTGGACTAAACAAGTGTAAAATCGAAGAAGTTCGATTCAAATACGTTTTTAGCCAACTTTTGTGAAACTTTATGTTGTGCAGCTTTGGTTTTAGATAGCGCAAGATCTTAGAATAAAATAAGATCATTCCAACGAATAGTTTCCCATTGGATGAGAATTGATAAAGTTGTCATGAGCGAAATTATTCAGAAAACATGACATGCCACAACCTGCCATACTGCATCCCCTAGTAAAGGCATGGCCGTGTCCAAAGGAAGTTCGCTGTTTCACGTGTTCCGTTTTAAAAATTGTTCTTTTTCTTTTTAAATAGATGAGAAAGTGTTCTTAGTTAAATGTTCCCCAATTATGTGATTTCAGGTGGATGGATTGCAGAGCAGTCTTGACGACAGAGTGCAAGTTCTGACGTTGGAGCCGTGGAGGGGAGATGGAACTCACCTCCTGCGCCTCGAGAACATCATGGAGATCAACGACGATCCCAGCGGGAACGATCCTGTTACAGTCAACTTGAATGTAATTTGCTCCACTTGAAATATGATTGATTGTATCTTAATGCGATTTCAAAATACTATGAAAATGAGCTTTGCAAGAGGGCGATTACTCTGACTATAAAGCTGTGTTCTGGTTACTGGCATGTATTTTGCTGGCATTGTGCTGGATTTGGAAATGACTCGTGTCCGTTCGTTTCTTATTTAAATGGAAAAGTGGTAACTTATCATTTACCTACTTTTCCTCGAGACAATGACAACCTCGTGGGGTATCTGTGATGTACGAGGGGATTAATTAGGGAAGGCGATCATTTCAATCTGACTTTTCCATTACCAGAGCAACAGTACCTACCATGGCAACTGACTCCTGAAGTATGGACAGTTACTTACTTGAACAGTGGATTTCACTTGATAGCAGCTGCTGTCTACAAACAACACTACCTAGCTTGAAACAGTAGTCCACTTGAACAGTGGAACAGATTTGAAAGCAGCTCCTGTCTGCAAACATGTCCTATCTGCTTACAGTACCTAGCTGGGAACAGTAACTTACTTGAACAGTGGATATCACTTGATAGCAGCTGCTGTCTACAAACAACTCTACCTAGCTTGAAACAGTAGTCCACTTGAACAGTGGAACAGATTTGAAAGCAGCTCCTGTCTGCAAACATGTCCTATCTGCTTACAGTACCTAGCTGGGAACAGTAACTTACTTGAACAGTGGATATCACTTGATAGCAGCTGCTGTCTACAAACAACACTACCTACCTTGAAACAGTAGTCCATTTGAACAGTGGAACAGATTTGAAAGCAGCTCCTGTCTGCAAACATGTCCTATCTGCTTACAGTACCTAGCTGGGAACAATAACTTACTTGAACAGTGGATATCACTTGAAAGCAGCTGCTATCTACAAACAACACTACCTAGCTGGGAACAGTAGTCCATTTGAACAGTGGAACAGATTTGAAGGCAGCTCTAATATATCCTATCTGCTTACAGTACCTAGCTAGGAACAGTAACTTACTTGAAGATTGTAACTAACTTGAAAGCAGTTCCTGTCTGCTTTCAACAGAACTTAACCACAGACAGTGACTTATTTGAACAGTGTGATTGTCTTCAAAGCAGATCCTCTGAGTGAACCTCCTTAGTTCCTTTCCATGTACTTAATTATCAATTTACCTACCAATTTAATTTCAGGTATTTACAGGTAATGGCCATACTACAAAACGACAAAGGATTGAAAAGTATACAATTCATTTTCCTTTCCAGAATTTGTTCGCGAACTGGATTGTACTTGAAGCCACGGAAATGATGCTGGGCGCTAACATTCCAAGATCAGAAGTCCAACGTTTGAAATGGACCGAACTGGGAAATGTTGCAGCTACGCCTTCACGTCCAGTGGAGCCCAGCCTCGCGATCACCCTCAAGCCCATGGAGATCAGAACTTTCCTTGTCAAACTGAAACAGGCTTGATTATTGTAACTCGTACTTGTAAATATTTCTGTCACTTTGTTCAAGCTACTTTTTTAAAATAAAGACTGATAACCAAATAAGTTTTCTGTTCTTTGTTGAGATCTGTCTTATTTCCGTTTCGTGAGAAGTATACATCACATACACATTCCATCTTCAAATTCGAAGACTGGGAAACTCAAAGAGTTTTCCCAGAGAGGTTTCAGCGCTCCGATTACATCCTTGTCAATAGCGAAGATGCAAACTCTGTCGTTTAATAATTGTAAATTTACGTCTCTCAACATTTCCAATAAATATGCAAGGGCTCAGTAGACTGCTAAACTGCAACGTGTACGAACGAGTTTCCCCCAAAAAATTGTTTAGTAGTTCGAGTGGGAAATGCAAAACTGGACTGAATTTGAGGATCAACAACCACAGGCATGAGTTGTGGTTCAAGATCCAAATCTCATTGTATCGAGTGTCCAGTAACTCTTAATTCGATGCTTACTTCGGAGTGAAGATTTTCGGAATTGTGAGGCCAGAGGAAGGTGCATCGAAGTTGCTGCAATGTGAGACAGCTCATGGTAATGTTCTGGGAGCATATCAACCACCAGGACTCAACATTAGAAGATGTACATGTTTCCACAGATACTACACTAATACGTCCCTTCATCAATAACTACACATTTCTTGACAACAAAATTTCCTCATTGTTCTTCATTTGACAAAGGCGAATTTGCTTTTTTCTTGAGACCTCTCTGACTTTGATCGAATTGTTACAGTTCTAATTCTACAACTGGATAGCATGTAGGTATTCAACAGTAGTAAGTATAGATATGATGCCAAAATCATAAAATTCATCATGTTTATGTACCACTTTCAATATGCCATAGATAACTAGCTTTCGCTTTCTGTAGAATGAAATATTCCTCGGGGCACTTGAGGACGTTTATACGAAATATCCCAACAGAGTTCATTCAGGTGCAGTTAAAGTGGTTCTTGCCTTGCTAGCTAAGCGGAACAAATTAAAAGCTGCGTACTACGTAATGGGATAGAGCTAATGTGTTTTTGTTAATGGAATGGTCTACGAAATCGGCCAAGTGATAATAGGTAAGCAGGCTCACCTACTTCGTGGTTCGCTGGGCAGCACTTTTTGAGGAGATGTTTGGTTTATTACATAAGGCTCATTTATGAAGATGGTTTATTACGTGCAGTAATGATACTTTGTAATCACCCAAGGGAATAGATGTAAATTACTACCCTTAAGTTAATCTATTTTCTTTTTAGCATTGATTACCTACTTTTTTTCCAACGCCGAATAGTCACGACTCTTGAGCCATTAATCGACTTCTTGCAGCCTAATAAATCTTTGGTGTTTTCAGGGGTAAAATAATGTCACATGTCCTCAAGTTGAGGACAGTCAATAAAGTGGTTGGAAGTAATTGTTAAGGATGTGATGCACACACATCCCCTGAACATCTCTGTGTTCAGGTGGTCATATCCTGTGATTTATGTTAATGCAGCCTCAGATTCATGACATGGAAGATGGGATGGAATCACTTGGAGTAGTGCAATCGCTTGGATGCATAGAGCAGCCCACTGCTTTTGTTCAGCCGAGTGCCAGTGGGTCTGTCGGATTTTGTCCATAGTGGAGGATGTTATTAGTGATTTAGCTCTGATGAAGATCGCTGGTGCATCCAGCACAGTGATCTGTGAGCCTTCTTTGCCTAGCGTTTCAGCACTTTCATTTTCCCACATACTAACGTGAGATGGGATCCATTGCAGAACCACGGCAGCCCCCATTGCCAGTGCCTGCTCCAGCAGACACCTTCACTCCAAAACATTCTAGAATTCAGTCCTACCATTGGTTCAGAGGCTGGCTATAGTGGCTTGGGAGTCACACACGATGACTGTTCGAGAAAAATCAATTCTTGAAGCAGGTCAAATGTAATTGCGCCAATTGGTGATGCAATATATCTTTTTACCCAACACAATCCTGCATCAATTTCTCCAGTTGCTGAACAAATAATCCTCAGCCATTCATCTTCTGGGAAGCGTTCATGGTTGCCAAAGCAGTTGGTTTGAACAGAGTAGCTGGGGTGCTGAGTTTGGAAACAGGCAAATTGAGGGTCGTAAAGTAGGCAGCAGTCATGGAGGAATCTGCTCTTCAGTTGATGAGAGAACCAGCGAGCTCATAATCATCTTGCAGAGACCCCACATTAGAAAGGTAAGTCTTTTGTAGATTCAGACGTCCTGCCACTGAAGTGTAGGGCTGCCAAAACCCAACATTGTTTCTCTTTAGACGTTAATCCACAACTGGGACATCTGAATTCCGCTTGGACTCGATGCTCTGTCCCCTTTTGCACCTCCATTGCAGGGATTGGGTTGAACGTGAACCCACCAGTGATGCCCCTGATAAAACTCGACAAAGACACGACTCCGCATTTTGGAAGATTCTGATCGTTGTTATTGAGCTAATAGATGATTCTGAAGGGATCTTTAATGCAAAATCGAATATCAGCTCAGTTTTTCCTCATCACATCCAGCTTTTTCACACAAGTAAACAAAAAATTGGCTCATTTCAGCACTTGCAACATGATCTAGATGACAGAAAATTAATAGAAGAAAACGATTTTTCGCAATCAACACCGCCCACTTGTGACAAATTTACTTGATTTACTGCATACGCTTGGTACTATACATCATGTTTGAATAATTTCTGGGTCTGGGGGTGTGGCGAATATCCTTTTCATTGACTTCCAATGTGAAATGGCCTTTGCAGTCCTATTTTTACATATACACCTATTTATTAGAGGGTATTGCCTGGTATTGATGAGAAGAAGGAACTTCAGTAAAGAAAAAAAAAACGTCTGCCAAGTGGGTGTGGCACATAGCTGCCTCGTATCCATAACATGACTGTATAGATCTAGGCTAAAAAATATAAATTGACAGTTGACAAATTGACGCTGAATGGATTGATGAATAAAGTGATAAATTGAAATTATAGCATTTCGAAAAATAAAATGTATGCATCGTTCAATGATGGTTCGATCCAAGCTCGAGGCTAAAACTTTATTTTCTCTTTATTACTCACGAGGACCATCTTTACATCAGTCCGAACAATCTCTGAAAATTTCATCGAAAATCAGTCATGAACTCCCGGAGTCATGCGTCTAACAAGCATTTCACGTTTGCGGATGCGCAGAGGCTACTATTGATCCGGGGGTCATGAAACTTATAGGGGATCATCTACACACCAAACCGAACAATCCCTGAAAATTTCATCAAAAAACGATAACTTCGTGTAGTTTCTGCCCGAAAATTTCATAATCCGACTATAAGGATTTGCTGACAGACAGACAGACACGGAACCAAAATTGTTCAGAAAGGTCTAAAACGCAAAATGCGAGTGGAATTTTTGATTTTGGAGACAAAAAAATTTTCACATTCACGAAAGTGAAAACAATGCTTCCGCTACCTTGGTAGACTCGGAAGCAATTAGTGACATTCATCGAATCGAACCATTAAAATCCCCAAGCCAATGGAATCAATTATGATTCTTGGCGAATGCAAGATACTAGATACTTTGTGAATAATTCGTGATTGCTTGTGTCATCATGAGGTTATTCTGCTGAAAAAACAACGTAGGAAATAGATTCATTACCTTCTAATGCAAATACCCAACTTCAGCCTTAAAATAAGCAAAGATATATTCTCTTTTGCTGCGGAACTATTGGGAGGATGGATTCAGCACAAACTAGAGATTCACAAGTGTGTTGTGATTTTATATTCGGATAAATTATTTTAAATAGTTGGGCAAAGGCTTGAGCATATTTAGAATTTGTATGACATTTAGGAATTTGGATTTTAGATTTTGCCCTGAAGGGGTTTGAATGTTTCGTGGAGCAAGCAAGGCAGCTACGACATGAATCGAAAAATGAATTTAATTTAGATTAATTTTACTGCATTTCATATGTCTGGTGACCCTATATTGGCAAGGAATCCGTGGAGCATGCTAAGCAGCTCTAGCCGTGGAGAACTTAGGGTTTTGAATTGATAACGAGCAAATGGGTTTTTGGATAGACTGGTGCTAGAGGGAAGAATAGAATGATTCCCTGGATGTGAACCATAGAGGTCTACCCCTTCCCAAGTGCTTTTTTTTTCTCCTAAAAATGGATCTGTGTCTTTTTGAAAGCTTGCTCCTCAATTATCGAATTGTTCATTTCACTGATAAACTTTGTCTGTATCGATCTTCAGAATGTTTTGCATCATGTTATGGCAAGTGGTCTATACTCTCCTACAGTTCTAGCTCATTGTCCCATCAAAATATGTCAATCCCCGAAGCTTTTGATTCTTTGATTTTCGGCCAGCTTTTTTGAGGTTCTGAACCACCGTGCGGCGGACGGATCAAATGAGTTTTGAGCTCTCGTATTTTTTCCGAAAATGGGAAGCTGGAAATTGCCTTTCTGCACCGACAGGTCAGTAATAATCAAAATAATTAATTGGACAAAAGAACCAATCGCTTAATCTTATCAATCTTAACGTTAATTCCGCAATGGAATATAGATACCCCATTATTTATGTATATATGCATAATTAATTACCAATAAGTGTTGATAACGGATAAGTAGTCACAGGAACGCGATTTCACGTGCCTGTAGACATACTATTAGGAGTAATAAGGCGGTTACGGCTCTTCGTTCAATCGCAACCTTGTTAGTTTTGACCCTCCCTTTTTGATATAAACACACCTTTCGGCGTTTTCAACCTCTACGCTCGACCGCTCTCGCCGAAAGTTCCTTCCTTCACGACTCTCAAACCGTGACTGAATTAACATTCAACAATCGCCGAAACTCGGGGAATATGGCCATTCCGTTCCGTGCGTTTAACGAGAAGGAGAAAAGCGCGGAGTAGAACATTATTTATTAGGAATGAAATGTAAATTATTTGGACTTTTATTCTATGTAGGAATTCTAACGAGATATTCCGGTACTGAAGGGGAACATTTCTTCGAACGAGCAGGTTGTTAAGTAAACCTAACCGAATGTGTGAATAGCGTTTTGCCAAATTATAAGAGATTTTAATTCATTATTTTCAATAACAAACCTTCGCAGTCGACCAAAAAGAAAGATAGAGTTATAAAGATCAACCCCCTCAAAATTAATTGCTTCACGTTTCAAAGTGTGTATCTACGTACGTACGACCCAAAATTCAACTTTAAAGGAAACAAATAAACTCAAATAAATTGAGATTTTCTAAAACTAGTGAACCACATCGAGTTTTGTCCAAACCAACCAAACGATCGGCACACTGTGCGCTGTGAGGATTAATTATTTGCCCTCCAAAATTCAAATTTCTAGTCGCTTTTGGTTTGTTATTTAATAATAAACCATTGTAATCGCTCTTGAAAAAAAAAATTCTAACCACCCCTGAAAATTTCATGGTTTACGTTTCAAAGGGTGTAGAATCCGAATCTGCAATAAAAAATTTTCCGTCCGTCCGCTGTACGTCGTACGCACGATTTCTCCCAAACGGCTGAAGCAAAAAAGATGAAATTTTAAGGAAAAATCCATGTTGGTCCGAAGACGCCCCAATTCTGGAGCCAGCTCTCTCACTCAATTTAAAGTGCCCTTTAAGGGCTGTCAAAGTTTTGTAAAATCCCTAAAAACCTCAAAAAAAGTCAAGGCGGCCTAAATTTGGACTCTTTTTGAAGAACTTTCCACGAGGAATCGAATGAGCCCCTCCCCAGGTCCGTAGGTCAAACCATTCCCGATGTATGGCTCGATTTATGGTGCCAACATTTGCGTTATTTTGGTTTATTATTGTTTTTGTTTTGATATCAGTAACTTGAGTGATGTAGTGATGTAGTAATGTGGATACTGGAGTGAACTCCTAAAAGGCTTTGTAGCCGATCACGGGTTGAAGCATTCTGATAACCATAAAAAACGCTGCAAATTCTTTCACTGGGGTTTATTATTCAATTGGCTTGCGTTCATGATTTGAATTTCTACTAAGCTTTGGAGTGTGTGTTTCACAGGTGATAGAGCGATTATTGAATTTCAGGAGGCACAAAAATATGATCAACTGAACAATCAAATAGGTATTTTGGTTGAGAACAGATTTACGTGCTCTATGCATATCTCCTGAAATTCAATAATCGCTCTATCACCTGTGAAACACGCACACTCCAAAGCTTAGTAGAAATTCAAATCATGAACGCAAGCCAATTGAATAATAAACCCCAGTGAAAGAATTTGCAGCGTTTTTGCGTTTCAGCTCACTTATTGGTCAATTATGTTTTAGGTCGGGGTGCCACACATTTCATCGTGATTGCGCATGTCTAAAACTAAAATTGATTGACAGAGACGAGACTGTGAGACTAGTGGAATAAACGCTGCACATAATTTCACACAGGTTTATCATTTTTGTCCCTCCTCCCTATCAAAAATTCATTTGAATGGTAAAAATTAGAATTTAAAAAGTTGAAATTTTCGCCCATTTTCAACATTTTTAACCCTTAAAATGAAGTATATGAGCCCGGGCAGGTTTGGGACTCGTCTGAACCGATTCGTTGTCCAAAATTACTTGAAAATGACACCCCACTTGCTAGCTCAGTAAATAGGTACCCGTTTTTTACAAGAAAGAAGACGTTTTTTCACGTGTTTGTCACGTTTGGCCCAACGCGTCTATGCGTGTGCAAATTTTGAATCTACGCAACTTGAGACGTAAATTTCCAAAGTTTGAGGGGGGATGGGGGGTCATAAAAATTGTTTGCTATACCTTATCGAAAAGAATAACCCAACTACTGAAATATAACTTTAACAACAAAATAGAAAAATACGATTACTACGATTTATTTTTGAATATAAAAACCTAAAACGGATAAAAAATTGTGTTAACCAGAATCGATTTTTAAAAAAGCTTTTTTATGGCGGTTACACTCGTAGCCCAGCTCAATCCTAATACCCCAGATGAAAACACAGTGATCTTCAAAATTTTAAAGATAATATGTTCTGAGTTAACTTGGTCCACTTATGGATTCGCTCTGGGAGCGGTTAGGAACGGATTCGCAGTTACTATTTTCTCATGCTTATGTTTTCCCACACCCCATATGATCAATTGTAATAGGCTTGCCTTTTTCAAAGAAGACTTACTTCAAAGGGACGTCCTAAAAATGGTCGAGTGCTCCCCACTTTCTCTTTTGGAAGATAATTGTTCCTCCAACATCAAAATTTACCTCGCTTTTTGGCATTTTAGGCCATTCTGAACAACTTTTGTTTGTAATCTATCCGTCTGCGATTGTGTGGTTGGGGTTCAGCGCCATTACCATACGCACTTGACTCAATCACTTATTATGAAATGGAAATGGTTTTCGAACTTCCGTTAATGCATTACCAAGATACAAACACCTTGGCCTTTGAAGGGGCAGCCGAGGACAAGGCCGCCACACCGCCTTTCCTCGCACTCGCCACTGTCTCCACTCGCCTAAACTGCCCATAATTGTATTCATTGAAATGTGAAAGAGATCAGACCCGTTGTCTGAGGCCATTTCCCGGGCTCATTCATGGACATCCTAGCAAATGATAGGGTGACGTAAAGTATACCGGAAAAGCACCGAAGGAAGGTTGTTCCTGAATTTCATCGATATAGAATCTGCTGCTGAACATGCTGGGCGCCAAAGTTAGAGGGGCGCCAAATAGGCAAAAAAGTGCTTACCAACAGTAAATTTGAAAATATGTACTAAAAGGAAAAATAATGTAAATAAGGAATGCAATAGACCTAGAAGAAAGGACAAAGGATATAGAAAAGGCGAGAACTAGCCTTGAGCGGCCGTATGCAGGGTAGTTGACGAGGCGAGTCTACTCCATTCGAACTTTCGGTTTATATTTGCCAAAACGGCCTCCATGACGCCTATCCCAATATAACCACAGCTTTGAGAATTTTTCTTACAATACCCGTGTGTGTAGCATCGAATGAAAGAAGTTTTAGAAAACTGAGGATGATAAAAAACTACATCAGGAACTTGACAGGACAGCAACGACTAAGCAACTTGGCCATCATATCAATAGAGCACAAAATAGCTTCAGCACTATCTTTTGATGGTATCATTAAAACATTTGCAGCAAAAAAAGCCCGACAATTTTCATTTTTAAGTTTGTTTAGGGCTTCCATTTCGTACAAAAATTTATTTATCATCTATTAGTTTGTTAAATTTAATAAAAATTGTATGGTATTTTACATTGAGCACTTACTTACCAAACCTTCCTCTTTTAGTAAAAGAGTTTATACATTGTGAATAAATCAAATTAATTATGTTTATATTTTGGTTCATTGGTATATTAAGATGGTATGAGTCATGAGATATCGGGTCTATGGGGGGGCGCCAAATTTATTTCTTGCCCCGCGTGAAATACGGGCTGGTTAAGTCCCTGAACATGCTCAGTCGGGAATGACATCTTTCAGGATTTCTGTTCTAACTCCGCCGGATCAATAATACCACAATGTGCTTCATGATCTTGGTACGAAAATTCCACAACTTTGTAAAACACTCTGAGGGTTTTGGTTCAACATTTTCATTAATACACCTTTGTAATCTACCAAAAAACAATTTTTGTTTTAATCAGCAGTATAGGCTGTAACTTTAGAGTTTGAACTAATTTGGAATAACGGCTTTGCCTTTCTGATTCGGCAACCCCAAAAATATACCCACTGTTACTTTCAATATACTCCCGGTTCGATTGCAGTTCACGCTTTTCACTACCTCGCTGGTGCATTAGCTGGTTCGATGAGAGCCAGCGCTCCTTGCACGAGTCTCCTTTTGGTCTCTACATCCGCTTGCTGAATCACCATAAGCTTGACACTTATAACAGCGATTATAATAATTAATTTCCGTTTTTAAAGTACTCAAATGGGTTATCTCTTATTAGTTTACAAGCTTATTTTTTGAATAGCTGTTCACTATCTATCTCCATCGTACAGGTGTCCCACGAGTCCCCCCCCTTCATGAGGCACACAAATATGATCAACTGATCAATCCAAATAAGTATTTTGGTCTAGAACAGATTTACGTGCTCTATGCATATCTCCTGAAATTCAATAATCGCTCTATCACCTGTGAAACACGCACACTCCAAAGCTTAGTATAAATTCAAATCATGAACGCAGGCCAATTGAGTAATAAACCCCAGTGAAAGAATTTGCAGCGTTTTTATTGGAGTATCGCGGAAGAAGACAAACTTGTACTTCTCAAGTGCATGCGCGATCGTTCACTATTTTTCCAACCCGTAACCCTCCCAGTTCCCTTCGAGACCTCTCTAATTTGATTCAGGGAGTTCGAATTTTTTCAAATTCTATAGTATTCCACATTTGCCGTCAGGTTGTGGTAGAGTGCGGACGTGTCCGAAGTTGCTCCTCAGTAAATGAGTATTTTCACAAGCAAATAGGAGGTACAAAAATATTTTGAACAATATAATTAAAGATGAGAGAGAAAAATGAAATGGACCACGCTAACTCTGGAGGGTGTAAATCTTAAACAATCTATGAGTGTTTGCTGTTTACTGCCAACTACGGAAGAACATTCCTCTTGAGGATTGGATTCGGAACTCGAGTCATACCGAAACGGCTGGAGATGTCGCAATCTTCTTAATAGTTATTTCTCATCAATCGGATTAAACTTGTTAAGCAACATAAAATCGGAACCGTACACTTTAGAAGCTGAAATCGTGACACCGCCATCTCAAACAAATTTAATGTTCATCTATGAAATAATAAAAGCTGGTGGATTGTTGAGAGGAGGTTCGGCGCCGGGCCCCGAAGGCTTGTACCACCCCATGTAATAAAAAAGTAATTGAAAGTATAGTTGAACCATTAACAAACGAAGAGCGAAAAGCGATAATATTGAACTCAGAATCCAAACATGAATTTAGAGATTTTGCCAAATAAAATCTTGAATATAGATATGGAAGATTTTTACAGCGAACAAGACGAGAATATCGCAGCTGGATTATTGTACGCTTCACTTGAAGAGGCGAAAGTGAGTTCTCTGGTGCCTATTGAAATCAGAAGTATTTCCCGGTGTTGTGTGAGCTCAACTCACAAACGAACAAAAGTAAACTTGTGAATGTGCCCGATATTGAACACCGAAGGTAAAAAAACAAGATAGTGGCAATCAGGCTGTGTAACTGCTAGTGAATAGGAAACCTCGACATACATTTGCTCAAATGACGACAAAATACAGAGGCGTGCAAATAGTAAATATAGATTTTGAAAACAGTGGAAATACTTACAGGGTGTCCCACGAGTTGTTCCCCTCCATCCTAAAATCGTACAAACGGGAGTGAACAAAAACAATTTTTTTTAAATCTTTATATTTTTAGCAAGGATCTCAAGTATCAGATTTGCGATCTGCGCAAGTGACACTAACTTTCTTATTTAAGATGGGAACCCCAATTTTTCATTGCAGTTCGGATTCTAATTGAGTTGTAATTCCTGCTATGGCTTGCACTTCTGTGAAAAACGCTGCAAATTCTTTCACTGGGGTGTACTATTTAATTTCATTTATTTGGCTTGCATTCATGATTTGAATTTCTACTAAGCTTTGGAGTGTGCGTGTTTCATAGGTGATAGAGCGATTATTGAATTTCGGGAGATATGCATAGAGCACGTAAATCGGTTCTCAACCAAAATACCTATTTGGATTGATCAGTTGATCATATTTGTGTGCCTCCTGAAATCACACATCGCGGACTCCTGGGCCGCCGGCGAAATACATGCGAAAACTAAAACATGGATACTAACTACAGTTTGACAGTTACAAAAGCTAACATGTCGGTTTTTGTTTAAGTTTCAAGAGCAGCGTTGCCATTTCAAGACCAGAGACTTCCCCGCACCAAATTCGCTATCAGGGCTGGTGTGGAGTTTTTATTCTTTGACCCACGGAAATTGAAAAATTTCCGGGGACAGAGTTATTCCTCACTTCCTTCCAATCAACCATACCTTGCAAGCCGCTAGGGACGTAACCAGGCCGTATTTCACTCCCCCTCACCATAGGCATGATTTCTCATGACTCATACCATCTCTATATATCAATGAAAAAAAATATAAATATAATTAATTACTCCAAACTCCCATAATATTTTAAAGAACTTGGTAAACTGTCATTTTTTGAATATTTTGGCGAGCCCTGCTCTAACTTAGTTTGCAAGCCGCAAACGCTTTCAATCGCTGCAGAAATCGATTGGCCTCCAGAAAAAATCGTGGAGATGTCTCACGAGCGATTAGGATGTCGTTTTCACGGAAAAGCGTCTGTGAATATTAAATGCGATTACCCACGGTAATCACAAAAAGTGTGCTTCAAGGCCTAGTAAAAAATGTGAACAAGTAAGTAGGGCTAGAGGTGGGTAGAGAGTGAGTGACCTCGTCTCAAAGAACTTCTCTTTCAAGTGAACTTGTCCCAAATGACCTGCGGAGGGAAGACCTGCAGTTCATCAAAGAGGTTTGCGACAGCATGGCTCCCCGTGGCCGACGTTCAAACTCTTGGCAAGATCGCAGCAGCAGGTCGCAAACTCTCTCGACCGCATGGCGTTCAAACAACTCGGAGACCTGCAGGTCTGCCAAACCGTTCTTCACAAAGTGACCTCCAGTTCACCCATCCACCATTAGCTCAGGTTTCCTTCTAGTCAACGAGTACTATTCAAATTTATTCTATACTAAACTATAATGGTCGCTACTATACTCATC